>CAUYLG010056502.1:0-113539 GCA_963573385.1 Cacajao melanocephalus
AGGCCTTGTTCTCTTGCTGATGAGGAGCTGCGATCCCCTGTAGGAGGAGAGGCATTCTGATTTCGGGTGTTCTCAGCCTTTTTGCACTGGCTTCTTCCCATTTTTGTGGATTTATCCACCTGTCATCTTTGTAATTGCCGAATTTCAGATTGGGTCTGAATGGACGTCCGGCTTGTTGGTGATGAAGTTTTTTCTGTTTCTTAGTTTTCCTTCGGCAGATGCCCCTTCCCCCACAGAGCTGGACCTTCCCGGTTCGGCTCTGCTTGCTGTGAAACTCTCAGTCCTCAGCATTTCCAATTGCTGTTCTCCTTGTGGGGATGAGACCAGCCGAGCCCGACTCAAAGGGCACCCTGTCCCATATACTCCGCACCGAGAGGTGCCATGCTGGGGCGCCAGCAAAACAGCAGCGCGGGCCAAAAAAGTCACACTGGCGACCCGTGTGGCTCCTCTGGGAATCTCCCGGTCTGTGGGCAACAAAAATTCGTCTGAAAGTGCGGCGTCCACTCGCTCTCTGCGCTTTCACTGGGAGCTACAATCCTGAGCTGCTGCTAATCGGCCATCTTGGATCTCTCTTCTCATTAATTTTAAATGGCAACTTTATTTTAATAAATTTTATGAAATCTTTACCTGTTTCATATATCTGCTGGCTGACACTGTGCCTAAATCAAAAGTTTTTATTACTATATATTTGTGATTTGTTTTAACAGGAATAGAAATAGTATCCCAGGCTAGCATCCTGGAGGATGAGAGACCATAGAGAGACCTAGAAGAAACCAACGCTACATGGAGCAGAGTTGAGCTGCTCCAGCTGAGCAGGACCCAAACTGCCAAAAAACAAAAACAGGAGCAAATATGCTATTGTTTTATTAAGCCATTAAGTTTTGAGTTGGTTAGTTACACAGTAATGAACAACTGATAGGTGTTTAGGGTTTTTTTTTTTTTTTTCCTGTGGGTCTCTTATTTCTGTAAATTATTTACATGTGTTTACTATTATAAACATAGAGATCTCTATTTCTGAGAGGTCTTTATAAATAAGAAAGCTAAGTATAATAATTTTGTACCTATTCAAATGAGTTTATTTAGTCTCTGATAGTGTTAAATTGATAACCTTTGTTATTCCAGTTACATAATCTCATCATTTTTAAAATGAGAATTTGGCCTCTTCCTTAACAAAAAGGTTTTATACATATAAATATAGATTTCTGTGTATTTACATTGACTAGTACTTCTAGAAAAAAGTTAAATAATAGTAATGGTGGCAATAGTCCTGCTTTATGTTTTCTCAAGGTAGTGATAAATTTTTCAGTGTTCCACTATTAAGTACTACAGTTATAAATAATTATCCTATTTTTTTTCTTCTTTTTCTTTCTTTGCCTTTCCTTCCTCTTTGGTGCTTGATTCTTGTTAACGATAAAATAGTATTTTTTATGTTCTTTCTTTCCACTAGATACCCCTTTGTGCAATGTTTTCCTTATTTAATTATGTGTTTGCTTAGAAGTTTCAGACACTAAATCTTGGACAATCCAGGCAGCAATGGAATTTTCCTTCATCTAAAGATTGCTCATAACCAAGATGGCACTAACCTATTCACCACATGGGGCAATAACTGAAGATAAGTCATTAGAACAAGCCATATAGACTAGTACCTCCTCACTACTCTTACATGCCCTTCATACCATGTTTCCGCTTTTTAAATACCTACACTCAACCCAGAATTCTTAAATGGTTTCTTTAAGACAGGAGCATGGACCATTCCCCCACTGCTAGCTTTGGTAAATAAACTCAGTTTCTTGCATGGTGCTTCTTCTTTGTCATTGGCATTGCATGTGGTGAGCAGATGAGCCTGTGCTTGGTAACACAATGGAAGCATCCATCAATTATTAGGTTGGCGCAAAAGTAATTGTGGTTTCTGTCATTACTTTTTGTGACAAAAATAAATTATATTTGCATCAACCTAATACTATTTTATTTAACATTAAGTGATTATAATAAAAAATTTCAACATCATTAAAAAGTGGGCAAAGGACATGAGCAGGCACTTTTCAAAGGAAGATGTACATGCGGCCAAGAAGCACATGAAAAAAAGCTCAGTATCACTGATCATTAGAACAATGCAAATAAAATCACGATGAGGTACCATCTCAAAAATGGGTATTATTCAAAAGGCAAGAACATACACTGTGGCTGATACCTATAATACCAGCACCTTGGGAGGCCAAGGCAGGCACTGTTGAGCTGAGGAGTTCAAGACCAGCCCACACAACATAAGGAAACTCAATCTCTCCAAAAAATACAAAATTAGCCAGTTGTGGTGGCATATGCTGGTAGTCTCAGCTACTTGTAAGGCTAAGATGGGAGGCTTGCTTGGGCCTAGGAGGTTGAGGCTGCAATGAACCAAGATTACACTGCTGCACTCCAG
Source organism: Cacajao melanocephalus (assembly GCA_963573385.1). Classification (NCBI taxonomy): domain Eukaryota; kingdom Metazoa; phylum Chordata; class Mammalia; order Primates; family Pitheciidae; genus Cacajao; species Cacajao melanocephalus. Next base: position 2,420 of record CAUYLG010056502.1, read on the forward strand.
CCTGGGCAACAGAGCAAGACCCTGTCTCAAAAAAAACCACAAAAGTCCATTAATAAATTCTGGCAAGGTTGTGGAGAAAAGGGAACATTATATACACTGTTGAGGGGAGTGTAAATTAGTTCAACAATTATGGAAGGCAGTATGGTGATTCCTTAAAGAGCTAAAAGCAGAATGGTCATTCAATCCAGCAATCCCATCACTGGGTATATACCCAGAGGAATATAAATCATTCTACCAAAAAGACGCATGCACATGAATGTTCATTGAAGCACTATTCATAATAGAAAAGACATTAAATGAACCTAAATGCCCATCAGTGACAAACTGGATAAAAAAAATTGTGGCACATATACACCACAGAATACTATGTGACCACAAGAAAGAATGAGATCATGTCTTTTGCAAGAGCATGGATGGAGCAGAAGGCCATTATCCTTAGCAAACTAATGCAGGAACAGAAATATCACATGTTCCCACTACAAGTGGCAGCTAAGTGATGAAAACTCATGAACACAAAGAAGGGAAAAAAAGACACTGAGATCTACCTGAGGGTGGAGAGTGGGAGGAGGGAGAGAAACAGAAAAGATAACTATTGGGTACTGGGCTTGATACCTGGGTGATGAAATAATCTGTACAACAAACACCCGTGACACAAGTTCACCTTTGTAACAAACTTTCACATGTACGCCTGAACTTAAAAGTTGAAAAAAATATTTTTCAACATCCCTTTTGACCATTAATCTAGCTTTGCTATATGTTTTTATAGTAGTTATATGTATACATATTGTTAGTGTTTGTCTTGTAATATAGGTTATATGCACATATTTCTTAATATTAAATCATTCTTTTTTCTAGAAACAAACCCCAGTTTGCTACTGCATTTCCTAACTGTTGTGCTTTTGTTTTTGTCTTTTTGCTGGAGTTCATTTCTTGGTGATACTTTAAAATCAATATTTTAAAATTAGTTTTCTTTCTTTGTACTAATATGCCTGCTATTGATATCAAAGATTTGTTAGATTTTTGAAATAGTTTAGAACATTTCCTTTGCTGTCAGTGCTATTAACCAGTTTAAATAACATCAGGATCAGTTCCTTGAAATATTCATAAGACTTATCCGTAAAAACCTCTGGTTTGTGTCCCTTTGCCCGATATTAGAGATGAAGTTGTGAAGAGGAGGTGGTTTTCTTTTTGAACATATTTGTCTCATGCAATTGATCTGTTTATGTTTTCTGTTACTTCATCTGTTGAATTTAGCAATTTGCATTTTCTTGGAATCTCATCTATTATATTCAGCTTTTGAATTGATTTAGAGAAAGTGGTGAATTGTTTAATTTTTAAATTTCCTCTGTATCTTTGGCACTTTTTCATTTCCTCCCTAATTTTTTGTTTCTGTGCTTTCTTCGTTGTCTTCTCCTGAATAGTCTAGATTTTATTGTTTTCAAGTAGAACACAATTTGATTTACATTATTATCATTTTTGTTTCAAATGTGGCATGATCTTTTTAAATTAATTCTATTATTTCACTTTCTTTACACTTTATGATTTATTTCTCAAAAATTTAAAATGCTTAAATCATTTTACTCTTTCTCTTCAGGTTTTCTTTTCCTCCCTCTCTTCTTCCCTTCCTCTTTCTTCCATTCCCTTCATTTTCATCTGGTCTGCTTGTTCTGAAATTTTTGCTGCCTTTCTGGTATAATAATTTTATGCCAAAATGAAAAAAAAAATCATATGATTCTGAAAGAGTACTCTTAAAGTGACATCTTTCATATACTAAACCACCATAATTTACATACTCATATCATTTCGTACACCTTAAATCTGTACAATAGTAAATGTACATACTATATCTATAGTATAAAATGGGTTTTTCTTATCAAGGATCAAGAAAGCCTCACACAGCATATTCAATAAATGGTTAAAAATGGTAATATTTAATTAATTAAAATGAAGCCTACATATTCAAAATGTTCAGAAAGCTCTAATTCTAGCTATTTATTTTTTCTTATTTTATGTACAAAACCACCCTATACCTTGATGAAAAAATTACAAATTTAACACAGAAGATAACCATCCTAAATAATGAAATACTGGAAAGAGAAAAAGAGAAATAACTATACTTTCTATTTTATATTTTCCTGTCATCAAACTAACACGTTTCAGTTTTATCTCTCTCTGGCTAGAGAACTGTTCACAATAAACACAGGCAATGCACATAGGTATTTATTTCTTAAAGATATGCAAAACTAAAATTATCATTCCTTTTGGAATGATGAGAACAATAGTATACTAAAAATAAGTGAAGTCTCATGACACAGGTTTGAAGAAGGATTTCTTATTCTTAAGTTAAACAGAGAAAAGGCAGTAATAGCCTGCTGGTCTTCAATTAACTCTCCATTCATTCATGTGGGGATGGCACAGAAAATATTTCCTTGGTTTTGTCTAACATTGTAGAACACATCATCAATAGAAATAATTGTATGTACACATAGATGAAAAAATATAATCTCCTTAGATTCAGTTTTTGGTTATTGGAAAGGCCATTTGTAAATTTCTTATCTATTCAATTTCCTAGGCCATTTTCAGGCTTGATGCAATTCTCTATGTTAAATTTTCTACTTAGCTTGTAAGGGTCTTAAAACTTTCTCTGTTCATACATTTCATCACTCACATTTTGGATGTACTTAGGCATAAATTTCTACCCAGTAAGTCTCAGATACAATTTCAGCTTTATTTCCCAAAGGTTCTCTCCCTCTATTTCTCTCCAAAGGAAAAGGCAGAATAAAGGATGGGCAGATTCCTAAATTACGTGTATCCTGTTTTAACAAGTCAGCGAGATAATAAAATAGTCTATCAACTGTTACCTGCAGTTCCTACCCATACTTACACTCTTCATCTTGTAAAACTTGCTCAGTTTGTGAATATTCTAATAGTTTGACAACTCACTGTAAGGGTGATAATATAATATTCAAATGGGAATGCTTTGTGAATAAAAAGAATTTTTATTGATATTTATGTTGGGACTATAACAAATGTAGCTTCATACATTTTTCTCCTCCAAATATATGCTTTTGTCCCCTCCAAAATTCATATATTTGAAATGTAATCACCAATTCAACAGTATTGAGAGGTGGGACCTGACTGGAGGTGTTTAGATCACAAAGCCTCTGCCCTCATGAATGGATTAACACCATTATAAGAAAAGCTTGTGAAATATTTGCTCTCTTGCCCTTCTGCCTTCCACAATGGTAAGATGTAGCAAAAAGGCCCTCATCAAAGGCTGGAACTATATTCTTGGACTTTCCAGTCTCCAAAACAGTGGCAAATAAATTTTTGTTCCTCATCAATTACCTAGTGTAGTTATTCTGTTATAGATACTTGTTATATAGTAGCGCAAATGGATTAAGACAGAAATATACACTGTGTATCAGTGGTTTGCCAACTTTTGTATGCATCAGAATCATTCAGAAACTTTGACAAAAGACAGATTGCTAGACTCCATCAGCAGAGCTTCTGGTTCTGTATGTGTAGTAGACTAAATAGGAGGAAATTTTGGACTTCAAACTATACTACAAGGCTACAGTAACCAAACAGCATGGTACTGGCACAAAAAAAACAGGCACATAGACCAATGGAACAGAAGAAAGGCCTCAAAAATAACACCACACATCTACAACTATCTGCTCTTTGACAAATCTGACAAAAACAAGCAATGGGGAAAGGATTCCCTATTTAATAAATGGTGTTGAGAAAACTGGCTAGCTATATGCAGAAAGCTGAAACTGGATCACTTCCTCACGCCTTATACAAAAATTGGCTCAAGATGGATTACAGACTTAAACATTAGACCTAAAACAATAAAAACCCTAGAAGAAAACCTACACAATACCATTCAGGACATAGGCATGCCCAAAGACTTCATGACTAAAACACCAAAAGCACTGGCAACAAAAGCCAAAATTGACAAATCGGATCTAATTCAAGCTTCTACACAGCAAAAGAAAATATCATCAGAATGAACAGGCAACCTACAGAATTGCAGAAAATTTTTGCAATCTATCCCTCTGACAAAGGGATAATATCCAGAATCTACAAAGAACTCAAACAGATTTGGAAAACAAACAAACAAACAACCCCATCAAAAAGTAGGCAAAGGATATGAAAAGACCCTTCTCAAAAGAAGACATTTATGCAGAAGACTTGGAACCAACCCAAATGCCCATCAGTAGTAGACTGGATAAAGAACATGTGGCACATATACACTGTGGAATACTATGCAGCCATAAAAAAGATGAGTTCACATCCTTTGCAGGGACACGAATGAAGCTGTAAACCATCATTCTCAGCAAACTAAAACAAGAACAGAAAACCAAGCACCACATGTTCTCACTCATAAGCAGGAGTTGAACAATAAGAACAAACAGACACAGGGAGGCAAACATCACACACTGGGACCTCTCAGGGGGTAGGAGGTAGGAGAAGGAAAGCATGAAGAGAAATATCTAACGTAGATGACAGGTTGATGAGTGCAGAAAACAAACATGGCACATGTATACCTATGTAATAAACCTGCGTGTTCTGCACATGTACCCCAGAACTTAAAGTATAATACAAAAAAAAGGGGGTCACAGGTCCCATGCAAATTTGAAACTGAGCAGGGCAGCCATTAAATTTCAAAATTCCAAGAGTCTCCTTTGACTCCATGTCTCACATCCAGGGCATGGTGGTTCAAAAACTGGGCTCCCAAGGCCTTAGGCACCTCCACTCCTGTGGCTTTACAAAGCTCAGTCCCTGTGATTGCTCTCTCAGGATGCTGACTGCCTGCAGCTTTTCCAGGTACAGGGTTCAAGCCACAGGTGAATCTGCCATTCTGGGGCCTGGAGGAGAGTGGCCCCCTTCTCACAGCTCCACTAGTCAGTGCCCACTGAGGACTCTGCCTGTGGGCTCCAACTCCACATTCCCTTTGGCACTACCCTGGCAGAGGTTCTCTATGACGGCTCTGCCCCTGTAGCAAGCTTCTGCCTGGGCACCCAGGCTTTCTCATACATCTTCTGAAATCTAGACAGATGTTCCTCAGCCTTCTTTACTCTTGCATTCTGTGTGCCTACAGGATTAAGATCACATAGAAGCTGCCAAAAGCCTTATGGCCTGCATTCTCCAAAGCGTCAGCTTGAGCTATACTGGGCCTCTTTGAGCTGAGGCTAGAGCTGGAGTTGTCAGAATATGGGGAGCATTGTCCCAAGGCTGCACAGGGCAACAGGGCCTTGGGGTGGCCCAGGGAACCTCCTTCCTTCCTAGGCTTCCAGGCCTCTGGTGGGAGGAGTTTTGTGAAGGTTTCTAAAATGCCTTCAAAGCCCTTTTCCCATTGCCTTGGATATTAGCACTTGGTTCTCTTTTAGATATGCAAAGATCTCTAGCAAGTAGTTATTACACAGTCCACTTGAATTCCTCTTCTGAGAAAGCTTTTTCTTTCTCAGCCACATGGCAAGCCTGCAAATTTTGCAAACTTTTACACTCTACTTCCCTTTTAAATTTATATTCCAAGTTTAAGGCATTTCTTTGCTCCCACATCTAAGCGTAGGTCATTAGAAGCATCCAGATCACTTCTTGAATACTTCATTGCTTAGAAACTTTACATCCGATACTCTAAATCATCACTCTTAAGTTCAAAATTCCACAGATCCCTAGGGCATAAAAGCCATACAGCCAGGATCTTTACTAAGGCCTAACATATGTGACTTTTGCTCTAGTTCTCAATAAGTTTCTCATTTTCATATGAGACCTTGGCAGCCTGGTCTTCACTATCCATATCATTATCAGGCATTTTGGTTACAGCAATTTAACCAGTCTCTATAAAGATCCAAACTTTTCCTCATCTCCCTATCTTCTTCTGAGCCCTCTAAACTCTTCCAGCCTCTGCCTATCACCCAGGACCAAATTTTCAGGTGTCTTTATAGCAATACCTGACTCCATGGTACCAATTTTCTTAAACTGCTATAAAGCATTCTTGAATTGCTATAAAGGCCATTCTTGAATTGCTATAAAGAAATACCTAAGACTGGTTAATTTGTAAGAAAAGTGGCTTAATTGACTCATGGTTCTGCATGCTATACCAGAAGCATAGCAGCATCTGCTTTTAGGGAGGTTTTAGGGAGCTTTTAAGCAAGACAGAGTGGACGTGAAATACCACACACTTTTAAATAACCAGATCTTCCCAGAACTCACTCACTATCATGAAGACAGCATCAAGTCACGAGGGATCTTACCCCATGATCCAAACACCTTCTACCAGGCCCTAACTCCAGCACTGGGGAATAGAGTTCACCATGGGATTTTGGCAGGGACAAATATCTAAAACATATCAAGTAGATATGCTTATATGAGACAAAATGGATTTCGAGACAAAAACCATAAAAGAACAAAAAAGGTCATTATGTAATAATAAAGGGGTCAATTCAGCAACAGGATATAACAATTGAAAATATATATGTACTCAACACTGGAGAACCTAGATACATAAAGCAAATATTATTAAAGAGATAGACCCCAAAACAACAATAAATATTTGAACACCCAAGTTTTGGCATTAGACAGATCATCCAGACAAAAATCAAAAAAGAAACACTGATATTTATCTGAGTATAGCCCAAGTGGACCTAATCGATATATATAGAATATTTTATCCAATGGCTATAGAATACACATTATTCTCCTCAGAACATGAATCATTCTCAAGGATAGACCATGCATGAGGCCAAAAAACATGCCTTTAAAAATTCAAAAAATAAAATAATATCAAGTATCTTTTCTGACCACAATAAAATAAGACTAGAAATAAATAACAAGTGGAATTTGAAAACTATGCCATAACATGGAAATTAAATACTATACTTCTGAATGGCCAGTGGATCAATGAATAAATTATGAGGCAAATTTTAAAAAAATTATTGAAGCAAATCATGGAAACACAGCATACCAAAACTTATGGAATGCTGTAAAAGCAGTACTTAGAGAAAAGTTTATAGCTATAAGCAACTACATAAAAGAGTATAAGAATTTCAAATAAACAACCTAACAATACATTGTAAAGAACCCAATTCAACAATACATTAAAAAGATAATTCATCATGACCAAGTGAGATTTATTCCTGGAATGAAAGGATAGCTTGAAATACACAAATCAATCAACATGATAGATCGTATCAACAGCATGAAGGACAACAACCATACAATTATTTCAATTGATGCTGAAAAGTTGATAAAATTCAGAACCTCTTTATGATTAAAATACTCAATAAACCGGGTACAGAAAGAACATACTTCAAGATAATAAAAGCCATATACAACAGACCCATAGCTAGTATCATACGGAATGGGAAAAACTGAAAGCCATTCCTCTAAAACCAAGAACATAACAAGGATGCCGACTTATACCAACTGCGTCAACACAGTACTGGAATTGCTAGAGCAATTAGACAAGAGAAAGAAATAAAGGGTATCCAATTAACAATGCAGAAGTCAAATTATCCTTATTTGCAGATGACATAATTTTGTATTTGGAAAAACCTAATGATTCAACCAAAAACTGTGAGAGCTGATAAACAAGTTCAGTAAAGTTGCAGGATACAAAATCACCATACAAAATTCCATAATATTTCTATATACCAACAGCAAATAATCTGAAAAAGAAATCAAGAAAGTAATTTCATTTACAATAGCTACAAATAAAACAAAATTAAGAAATTAACCTAGAAATTAACCAAAGAAGTATGATCTCTACAGTGAAAACTATCGAATATTGATAAACTAAATTGAAAGGGAAACACAAAAAATGGAAATGTAGTCCCTTTTTGTGGATTGGAAGAATCAACTTGTTAAAATGTCCATATGCCCAAAGCAATCTACAGATTCAATGCAATCTCTAACAAAATACCAATAACATTCTTTACAGAAATATATATATAAACCTGAACATTTATATGAAGCCACAGAAGACCCAGAAATGCCAAAGGCATCCTGCACAAAAAGGACAAAACTGGAAGAATCACATTATCTGACTTCAAATTGTATTATATAGCTCTTGTGACCAAAACAGCATGGTACTGGCATAACAACAGACTAAAACACCAATGGAACAGAATAGTGAACCCAGAAACAAATCCATATACTTACAACATATTCATTTTCAACAAAGGTGTCAAGAACACATATAGAGAAAAGACAGTCTCATTAATAAATGTTGCTGTGAAAAACTGGATACCCATATTCAAAAGAATGAAATGAGACCCTTATCACTTGCCATACACAAAAATCAAGTCAAATGTATTAGAGACTTAATTCTAAGACCTCAAACTATGAAACTACTAAAAGAAAACTTTGGGGAAATGCTCTAAGACAGAGAACCTCTGTCCTAGAATTCTTTAGGAATGGTCAGTGATTTCTTGAGTAATACCCACAAGCACAGACAACTAAAACAAAAATGGACAAATGGGATTACATCAAGTTAAACATTTCTTCAGAGCAAAAGTAACGATCAACAAAGTGAAGAGACAACCCACACAATGGGAGAATATATTTGCAAACTACCTATCTGACAAGGAACTAATAACCAGAATATACAAAAGCTCAAAATATTCTATAAGAAAAAAATCTAATAATTTGATTAATCAGCAAAAAATCTGAATAGACATTTCTCAAAGAGACATACAGATGGCATACAGGTATAAGAAAAGGTGTTCAACATCACTGATCATCACAGAAATGCAAATCAAAATTAATATGAGAGGCTGCATGCGGAGGGGCTCATGCCTGTAATCCAGGCACTTTGGGAGGCTGAAGCAGGTGGATCACTTGAGATCAGGAGTTTGAGACCACCTGGCCAACATGGCAAAGGCTTGTCTCAACTAAAAATACAAAAATCAGCCAAATATGGTGGCATACACCTGTAATCCCAGCTACTCAGGAGGCTGAGGTAGAAACTATAGAAACTATATCTAGAATTGCTTGAACCTGGGAGGTGGAGTTTACATTGGGCTGAGATTGTGCCACTATACTCCAGACTAGGAAACACTTTGTCTCAAAAATAATAATAATAAGTCTAAAATATCATCTAATCCGAGTTAAAATTACTTTTATTATAAAGGCAAGTAATAACAAATGCTGACAAGGTTGTGAGGGAAAAGGAACCCTCATATACTCTGGGTGGAAATGTAAACTAATACAACTACCATGGAGAACATTTTAAAGATTCCTCAGAGAGCTAAGAATAGAAAGACTATATAATCCAGCAATCCTACTGCTATGTATATCATCAAAAGAGATAACTGTATTCCCATGTTTATTGCAGCACTGTTCACAGTAGACAAAATTTTGAAACAACCTAAGTGTCCATTGACAGATGAATAAAGAAAATGTGTGGGAGTCCACCAAGAAAGTCGAATAGGAACAACTCTGAGGCACAATTCCTAGTGAGAGTGATGCAGATTGTGAGCGATCTTCACATTTCCAACCAAGGTACCAGGTTTATCTCAATGGGACTGATTGGACAGTGGGTGTAGCCTAAGCAGGGCAAATTGAGGCAGGGTGGGGTGCTGCTTCACTCAGGAAGTGCAACTAGCTAGAGGACCCCCCTCCCACTCAACAGAGGACATCAGGGATATTTCCAGCCACTCCAGCACTCCAATTCAGATCCTGTGCCTCTCCTATGATCTTTACAGCCCACAGACCAGATTTCCACCAAGGCAATAAAAGCCATGGGTTTCTAGCACAAATCTGAGCTGCCAGTTTCAGCCAGCGCTGCAGGTTCTCAGCACAAATCGGGTAGCCATTTTGGCTGGTGCCTGGAAAGCCTGCAAGACAGAGCCTCCCACTCCACTGAAATAAGAGGAGCTGAAAGTAGGGAGCCAAGTGATCTGCCTCAGCAGCTCCTACCCCAACAAAGACCAGCACACTGAAACCCTCTGGCTTGAGAGTTTTACAGCCAGTGCAGCAGCTTGAACTTGACCCAGACAGTTGAGCTCAGTGGGAGGAAGGGTGTCTACCATTGCCAAGGCAGTTCTAACTTTACCTGTGTAAACAAAAGCCCAAGAAGTTTACATGGAGCCCACAGCAGCTCCAGCAGCACCTCTACAGGCAGACTGTGACTAAACTCCCTCCTAGCTGGGCAGGGCATCTCTGAAAAAAGGCAGCAGCACATCAGGGACTTATAAATAAAACCCCACCTTCCCAGGACAGAGCACCTGGGAAAAGGGGCGGTTGTGAGTTCCACTTCAGCAAACTTAAACGTCCCTGCCCAGCAGCCCTAAAGGGAGCAATGTAGCTCCAGCACAGCACTTGAGCTCTAATAAGGACAGACTGCCTCCTCAAGCAACTCCCTGACCCCCATATATCCAAAAAGATGCCTCATACAGGAGAGCTCTGGATGACATCTGGCAGGTACCCTTCTGGGATGAAGCTACCAGAGGAAAGAATAGGCAGCAATCCTTGCTGTTCTACAACCCCTGTGGGTGATTTCCAGGCAAGCCAGGTCCATAGTGGACCTCCAGCAGTCCTGTAGTGGAGAGGCCTGACTGTTAGAAGGAAAACTAAAAAACTGAAAGAAATAACTTTATCATCAACAAAAAGGACATCCACTCAGAGACCCCATCCAAAAGTCACCAACTTCAAAGACCAAAGGTAGACAAATTCACGAAGATGGGAAGAACCCAGTGCAAAAAGGATGAAATCACCAAAAACCAGAACACCTCTCCTCCTCCAAGGAATCACAGCTCCTCACCAGCAAGGGAAGAAAACAGGATGGAGGATGAGTTTGATTAATTAACAGAAGCAGGCTTCAGAAGGTGGGCAATAACAAACTTCTCTGAGCTAAAGGAAGATGTTCTAACCCAATGCAAGGAAACTAAGAACTCTGAAAAAAGGTTAGACAAAATGCTAACCTTAGAGAGATGGAGCTGAAAAACACAGCACAAGAACATTGTGAAGCATACACAAGTTTCAATAGCCAAATCAATTAAGCAGGAGAAAGGATATCAGAGATTGATGATAAACTCAATGAAACAAAATGAGAAGGCAAGATTAGGGAAAAAAGACTGAAAAGAAATAAACAAAACCTCCAAGAAATAGGGGATTATGTGAAAAGACCCAACCTATGTTTGATCAGTGTACCTGAATGTGATGGGTAGAATGTATCCAAGCTGGAAAACACTCTTCAGAATATTATCCAGGAGAACTTTCCCAACCTAGCAAGGCAGACCATCATTCAAAGCCAGAAAATCCAGAGAACACCACAAAGATATTCCTCAAGAAGAGCAACTCCAAGGCACATAATTGTAATATTGATCAGGGTTGAAATGAAGAAAAAGAAATGCTAAGGGCAGCCAGAGAGAAAGGTCAAGTTAGCCACAAAGCGAAGCCCATCAGACTCACAGCAGATCTCTCAACAGAAACCCCACCAGCCAGAAGAGAGTGGGGGCCAATATTCAACACCCTTAAACAAAAGAACTTTCAACTGAGAATTTCATATCCAGCCAAACTAAGCTTCATAAGTGAAGGAGAAATACAATCCTTTATGGACAAGTATTTGCTGAGAGATTTTGTCACCACCAGGCCTGCTTTAAAAGAGCTCCTGATGGAAGCACTAAACAGGGAAAGGAACAACTAGTACCAGCAACTGCAAAAACATGCCAAATGGTAAAGACCATTGATATAATGAAGAAACTGCATCAACTAATGGGCAAAACAACCAGCTACTATCAAAATGGAAGGATCAAATTTACAAATAACAATATTAACATTAAATGTAAACAGGCTAAATGCCCCAATCAAAAGACACAGACTGGTAAATTGGATAAAAAGTCAAGACCCATTGGTGTCCTGTATTCAGGAGACCCATCTCACATGCAAAGACACACATATGCTCAAAATAAAGGGATGGAGGAAGATTTACCAAGGTGGGGGGAAAATAAAGCAGAGGTTGCAATCCTAGTCTTTGACAAAACAGACTTTGTTTAAACTAACGAAGATCAAAAGTGACAAAAATGTGTACTACATAATAGTAAAAGGATCGATGCAACAAGAAGAGCTAACTATCCTAAATATATATGCACCCAACACAGGAGCACCCAGATACATAAAGCAAATTCTTAATGACCTACAAAGAGACTTAGACTCCCACACAATAATAGTGGGAGACTTTAACACTCCACTATTAATATTAGACAGATCAATGAGACAGAAAATTTACAAGAATATCCAGGACTCAAACACAGATCTGGACAGAATGGACCTAATAGATGTCTACAGAACTCTCCACACCAAATCCAAAGAATATATATTCTTCTCAGCACCACGTCACACTCTAAAATACACCGCATCATTGGAAATAAATTACTCCTCAGCAAATGCAAAAAACTGGAAATAATAACAACCAATCTCTCAGACCACAGTGCAATCATATTAGAACTCAGAATTAAGAAGCTCACTCAAAACCACAGAACTACATGGAAACTGAACAACCTGCTTCTGAATGACACTGAATAAATGACTAAATGAAGGCAGAAATAAAGATGTTCTTCAAAACCAACAAGAATGAATACACAATGTACAAGAATCTCTGGGATGCATTTAAAGCAGTGTCTAGAGGAAAATTAACAACTAAATGCCCACATGAGAAGCGAGGAAAGATCTAAAATCGACACCCTATTGTCACAATTTAAAAAACTAGAGGAGCAAGATCAAGCACATTCAAAAGCTAGCAGAAGATGAGAAATAACTAAGAGCCGAAGTGGAGGAGAAAAAGACACAAAAAACCCTTCAAAAAATCGATAAATCCAGGAGCTAGCTCTTTGAAAAAATCAACAAAATAGACAGACCACTAGCCAGACTAATAAATAAAAGAAAGATAGAAGAATTGAATAGATGAAATAAAAAGTGATAAAGGGGCATCACCACTGATTCCACAGAAATACAAACTACCATCAGAGATTACTACAAACAACTCTATGCACATAAACCAATACATCTAGAAAAAATGGATAAATTCCTGGACACTTACACCCTCCCAAGACTAAACCTGGAAGAAGTGGAATCCCTGAATAGACCAATAGCAAGGTCTGAAAGCAGCAATTCATAGCCTACCAACCAAAAAAAGTCCAGGTCCAGATGGGTTCACAGCTGAATTCTACCAGACGTACAAAAAGGAGCTGGTACCAATTCTTCTGAAACTATTCCAAACAATACAAAAAGAGGGAATCCTTTCCAAATCATTGAATTATACCAACATCGTCCTGAAACCAAAACCTGGCAGAGACACAACTACAAAAGAAAATTTCGGGCCAAAATCCATGATAAACATAGATCCAAAAATCTTCAATAAAATACTGGCAAACCAAATGCAACAGCATATCAAAAAGCTTATCCATCATGATTAAGTCGGCTTCATCCCAGGGATGCTAGGCTGGTCAACATACACAAATCTATAAACATAATCCATCACATAAACAGAACCAATGACAAAAACAACACGATTATCTCAACAGATGCAGGAAAGGCCTTCAACAAAATTCAACAGCCCTTTATGCTAAAAACTCTCAAACTAGGTATCAATGGAACATATCTCAAAATAATAAAAGCTATTTACGACAAACCCACAACCAATGTCAAACTGAATGGGGAAAAACTGGAAGCATTCCCTTTGAAAACTGGTACTATACAAGGGTGCCCTCTCTCACCATTCCTATTCAACATAGTATTGGAAGATTCAGCCAGAGCAATCAGGCAAGAAAAAGAAATAAAGGGTATTACACTAGGAAAAGAGGAAATCAAACTGTCTATATTTGCAGACATGATTGTAAATTTAGAAGACCCCATCATCTCAGCCCAAAATCTCCTTAAGATAATAAGCAACTTCAGCAAAGTCTCAGACATAAAATCAATGTGGAAAAATCACAAGCATTCCTATATGTCAATAACAGACTAACAGAGAGCCAAATCATGAGCAAACTCCCATTCACAATTGCTACAAAGAGAATAAAATACCTAGGAATACAACTAACAAAGGAGGTAAAGCACCTCTTCAAGGAGAACTACAAACCACTGCTCAAGGAAATAAGAGAGGACACAAACAGATGGAAAAACATCCCATGCTCATGGTTAGGAAGAATCAATATCATGAAAATGGTCATACTGCCCAAAGTAATTTATAGATTCAATGCTATCTCCATCAAGCTACCATTAACCTTCTTCACAGAACTGGAAAAAACACCTTAAACTTCATATGGAACCAAAAGAGAGACTGCATAGCCAAGGCAATTCTGAGCAAAAAGAACAAAGCTAGAGGCATCACACTACCTGACTTCAAACTACACTACAAAGCTACAGTAATCAAAACAGCTTGGTACTAGTACCAAAACAGAGATATAGATCAATGGATCAGAACAGAGGTCTTGGAAGTAATGTCACACATCTAAAACCATCTGATACTTGACAAACTTGACAAAAACAAGCAATGGGGAAAGGATTCCCTGTTTAATAAATGCTATTGGGAAAACTGGGTAGCCACATGCAGAAACCTGAAACTGGACCCCTTCCTTAAACTTTATACAAAAATTAACTCCAGATGGATTAAAGATTTAAACATAAGACCTAACACCATAAAAACCCTAGAAGAAAACCTAGGGAATACCATTCAGGACATAGGCATAGGCAAGGACTTCATGACTAAAACACCAAAAGCAATGGCAACAAAAGCCAAGATAGACAAATGGAATCTAATTAAACTTAAGAGCTTCTGCACAGCAAAAGAAACAAGGATTAGAGTGAACTGTCAACCAACAGAATGGGAAAAAATTTTTGCAAGCTACCTACCTAATAAAGGGCTAATATCCAGAATCTACAAAGAACTTAAAGAAACGTACAAGAAAAAAACAACCTCCCATCAAAAGGTGGGAGAATGATATGAACAGACACTTTTAAAACAAGACATATATGCAACCAACAAACATGAAAAAAAAACTCATCATCACTAGTCATTAGAGAAATGCAAATCAAAACGACATTGAGATACCATCTCATGCCAGTTAGAATGTTGATCATTAAAAAATCCAGAGACAACAGATGCTGGAGAGGATGTAGAGAAATAGGAACGCTTTTACACTGTAAGTGGGAGTATAAATTAGTTCAGCCATTGTGGAAGACAGTGAGGTGACTCCTCAAGGATCTAGAAATAGAAATACAATTTGAAACAGCAATCCCATTACTGGGTATAAATTGTTCTATTATAAAGACACATGCACATGTATGCTCGTTGTGACACTGTTTACAATAGCAAAGACATGGAACCAACCCAAATGCCCAACAATGATAGACTGGATAAAGGAAATGTGGCGCATATATACATGGCATAATATGCAGCCATAAAAAAGGATGAGTTCTTGTCCTTTGCAGGGACATGGATGAATCTCTCAGCAAAGTGATATAAAAGCAGAAAGCCAGACACCTCATGTTCTCATGCATAGGTGAGTGGTGAACAATGAGAACACACGGACACATGGGGGGAACACATCACACACTGGGGTCTGTTGGGGGTTGGGAGGCTAGGAGAGGGATAGTGGGGGTTGAGGAGATTGGTGAGGGATAACATTGGGAGAAATACCTAATGTAGGTGACATGGGGATGGAGGCAGCAAACCATCATGGCACGTGTATCGCTATATAGCAATCCTGCAAGATCTACACATTTACCCCAGAACTTAAAGTATAATAAAAGAAAAGAAAAGAAAATGTTGCACATACACACCACAAAATACTATGGAGCCATAAAAAAGGATGAGTTCATGTCCTTTGCAGGGACATGAATGAAGCTGAAAACCATCATTCTCAGCAAACTGACACAAGAATAGAAAACTAAACAACACATGTTCTCACTCATAAGTGGGTGTTGAACAATGAAAACACAGGGACATAGGGAGGGGAACATCACATACCGGGGCCTGGCAAATGAGGGGCTAGAGCATGAATAGCAGGGTCTGAGGGGATTGGGGAGGGATAGCATTAGGAGAAATACCTAATGTAGATGATGGGGCAATGAATGCAGCAAACCACTACCATGGCACATGTATACCTATATAACAAAGCTGCACAATCTGCACATATACCCCAGAACTTAAAGTATAATAAATAAATCTAAAAAACAATGCAAACAAAAAGAATTTACACTAAGTTATACCTGAAGCAAGAAAGCTTCATTTTCTACTGTTAAAACCTATGAGATAAATAAATAGTTCACATAATTGGACGGAATCAGGCCAATGTGAAATCAACAGTGATTCTCTGCCTAAATATAATAAAATGTAATAACATAACTAATAGAAGGAGAGTAGAGAGTTAAACCTTATCTATACGTAAATTTTCTTATTTTATCTCAAGTTAACTTTTTTGCAATATCTCATTTATATCCAAGTATAACTACCATTGGTGAAAAATTGTTCCCTACTACTACAATTCAATCATTTAATAAAATTCATGTAATTGCCCACACGTCAGTGTCGGGCGCAGACCGTGGTGGTGCGGCTTTCTCTTAGAAGTTCTGTCTCAGTTGTCTTTTGCGAGCCGTGGAGAGTGACTTTTATCTACGTTACTATGTGGGGCACAAGGACAGGTTCGGACACGAGTTCCTGGAGTTTGAGTTCCGAACGGAAGCGAAATTAAGATATGCCAACAACAGCAATTACAAGAATGATGTCATGATCAGAAAAGAGGCTTATGTACAGAAAAGCGTGATGGAGGAACTGAAGAGAACAATTGATGACAGCGAAATTACAAAAGAGGATGATGCATTGTGGCCTCCTCCTGACCAAGTGGGCCGGCAGGAGCTTGAAATCGTTATTGGAGATGAACACATTTCTTTTACAACATCAAAAATTGGTTCCCTTATTGATGTCAATCAATCCAAAGATCCAGAAGGCTTAGGAGTATTTTATTATCTTGTCCAGGACCCAAAGTGTTTGGTCTTCAGTCTTACTGGATTACACTTCAAGATTAAACCAATCTAGATTGAATATTGATGTGGACATGGGGGGGTGGGAGTAGTTTTTAATTAGCATTATCAAGAAAATTTTGTGTATATCAGGGCAGTATTTTTTTATAAACTATAAATGATTGTCTTTAATAAATGTGATAAAATCCAACTTTTATTATTTTATAAAGAAAAAAAAATTCTTGTAATTTAATTCAATCCTTACAACCATGTGGAGAGGTGATTGTTATTGTTATTACAATCAAAGATGTCTAGGTGGCCTGAGTTTAAGTAATTTTGTCCATAGTCAAATAGTAAATGACAGATTATTAACAGTACTTCAATGCCTATGCCTTTTAATTATCACATGAAACGTGCCAATCATTAGAGTGGGCAAGAGAAATGCCTATATTGGAATATATATATATTGGAAATGCCTATATTGGATATTTTTATAAAAGAAAGTGAACATTATAGACAATTGTAGATCTAAACATCATGGGGGAAGACCTTTTGGTGTCTGCATGTACCTGTGTTATTCATCATTCTACAATTCATAACTATAAAAATAACTTGTTTATTAAGTATATAACAAATAACTGTAAAATGAAAAAAAGAAAATGTGGTACATATACACAATGGAGTACTACTCAGCCTTAAAAAAGAAATGATATCCTGTCATTTGTAACAACATGGCTGGCACTGGAGGTCACTATGTTAAGTGAAATACGCGAGGCACAGAAAAACAAACTTTGCATATCCTCGCCTATTTGTGAAAGCTAAAAATTAAAACAATTGACCTTATGAAGATACAGAGTAAAAGAATGGTTATCAGAGGTTAGGAAGTGTAATGGGGGTGGAATGGTGGGGTACAGATGGTTAAAGGGTACAAAAAATATAAAAAATTATTAAGATCTAGCATTTGATAGCACAACAGGGTGATTATAGTCCTAATAATTTAATTTTACATTTAAAGATAACTAAAAGAGTATAATTGGATTGTTTGTAACACAAAGGATAATGATATATGTACACATTGCCTGCCTATATCAAAATATCTTATATATCCCATAAATATGTTTACTTACTATATACACATAAAAATTAAAAATTATATATGATAAAAATTCTTTATAATAGCAGACCATCTATATACAATGTTGTGTATAGTTGAGCCTGGACAGTATTTCCTGGCACTATGGAACCTTTGGGGACCAGGTTTTTCCCTAGAATGTGATCTAAACTCCTTTATTCAATCATCACTCAGAAATTTGAAATAGAATTAAATGGTACATGAAGGAAGCAAAACTTTGGAAGTAATAATCATTGAATTTACCAATGTGGTGACTTACCGTGCATGCTGTTCCTTTCTTTGATAGCATTCTAGGAGAGTTTAGGTTCTTGTCATTCTCAAAGCTGTTCTCTACCCCCAGGGCCTTGTGCAAGGTCCTTCATGGGACCAGATAGAATGCACAAGATAAATGCATTACATAAAAATTAATTGTCATATTTAATGAAACACAAATGTCATCTTATACATTAAAAAGTTAATGTCATTTGGTTAAAAAGTTAGCAAAATTCCAAGAGGTAATTGGATCAAAATAAGTACTTGGATTATTTTGAATTCTGTGGTGAAATTATGCTGGCTAGTAAGAAAAGAAATAAGTGTACCTGACAGATGTGTGGTAAATAAGATGGCTCAATTATGTTGAAGTGGGATTCAAACTTGGCCAAATTGGAAAGATGCTCAAAGTGTGCCTTTTTATACCTGCCTCCCCATGTCAATTATATATTGCAGTAAGAAATTCATGTGCAAGTGAAGTAAACAGCATATTTGGATTGGGTTACCCATATGTCACCTTGGAGGGAAGTCTAAGGAAGTGTGAAATATGTTTCTGAAGGACATATAAATAAAAAATAGTGAAAGAAAGAGCTGTGGGTTGTAAATAAACTATGCTGAATCTCCACATTGAGTGGTCACGGCACTCTGATTCCTCCTAAGCACTTAGGATAGATACTGTCAATTTTTTCTGTGCCTTCATGTTCTACCTGGTGACCATTGGCAGCACAGGAGGGAATGCCAGAACTGGGAGAAGATGGAGTCACTCTTCTCGTGCAGTGGTTTGTATAAATTTCCTGCGGTTTCTAATAAATTTGTCAACCTGTTACCTTGATGGTTCTTATTGTTCCTTGCTGTCATCACAAATGTTGGCACCTTCTCCCTAATAGTCTAAGGACTGAAAAAAATGAAATTTATAAAAATCTAATTTAAAAAAGAATATTGACACCATTAGAATGAAAAAGGATAGATCATAAGTAATTTCAGCTTTTGCTTAATTTAGCCACAAATTGTGCTTTTTACATGTCAGATCAACAGGTTTTTTTTTTTTTTTTTTAACTGCTTAGGGATAATAAATGTGGAATGTCCTGAGATGAGATTGTAAATGTTGAGGCCCCCTTTGTGGAATTCCCTTATAGTGGCATCCAACAATAGTTTTGGAAAAGATACCCCAAACTGGAGATATAAAGTAACAAATAATTTGTTCTCTCATGAGCTACTGATTACTCTGAATATCTAAAGGAGTATTCAATCGTTAAATAAAGTGCATTTGTTAATGTGGACCAGACTGGAAGGGCTATATAGAGAGAAAGAACGTACCTTTATGAACTTGCAAATGGGTCCAAGAGACTTAATTATAAACAGATGAGAAAAAGTCCAGACATTCAGGCCCTCTTTGGTGTGCAATTAAAATAAAATTGGTACTTAATCTGTTTTATTCTGTTATTAATCCAATAAATATTTACTACTTCGTAATAATGAACAAAACAATGTGCCTTTATCCTGAACTTATAATATATTGATAAAAGTACAGTTTTAGAACCCTAAAAAACTGATAAGGAGGCAACATTTGGGCAGAGATCTAACTGCCAGTCAAGCAGAGAAGTCACTATGTAAGCAGGCAGAGAAAACATTGCGTATGAAGGCCTTGAGAAGAAACTATATCTAACATTTCAAATAACAACAGGTGTTCAGGATGCTTAAATAGAGTAGATAGAAATATTAGAGATCTAGCCAGGTCATACATTCCAGGATGTTTAGATTATGCTAAAGACTTTGACTCAAGTAAACCACTAGAACATGCTATGGACTAAATTGTGTTCCCTCAAAATTTATATATTAAAAACCCATTCTCGTTTTGACTGTATTTGGAGATAGGGTCTATAAGGAGGTAATTAGAATTACATGAGTTCATAAAATGAAGATCCTAATATGATAGGATTGGTAGCCTTATAAAAAAATAAAGAGTTTCTCTTTCTCTCCCCACCACCCACCCCCACCACACACACACACACACACACACACACACACACATGCATGCACGCACACGCGCACCAGAAAAAAAAAAAAAGTCCATGTGAAGACACAGCATGAAGGCAGCCATCTACAAGCCAGGAGGAGAGCCCTTATCTAGACCAGAATTGGCTGAAACTTTAATGTCCAGAACTGCAGGAAGATACATTTCTGTTTCTCACACCATTGGCATTATTTTGTTGGGGCAGCATGAAAAGACTAATACAGAATACATCGCATGAAATCTGAATATAACTCACACCCTCTAAATACTTTCTAGACAAGCAACTGTCAGCCTTCTAAATTCTATTGCAGGTTTTCCCCGCCCCCAAGAATAGCTGATTGGAGGCAGTATTAGCATGTCTCTCCCACTTGGAAAAACAAAATAGTGCATAGATACTCCCACCGTGAGATTTTGTTTCTAAGAAGCAATGCAAGAACTTAATAGCAAAACTGAAATCCACAGACCCTTTGAAATCACTAGCAGGCTGCCACCTTCACCATGAGCAAGCAAAAAGCTGTAAGTCCTCAGAGTATGAGAGCGGGATAGACTGCTCAAACCTAGGGAAGCCATTCTTTTTTCTGCTTTGCAGGGGACCTTGTAGAAGTCTCCCAACTAACTCAGGCAGCAGTCGCAAGTTAAAAGAATCTCCCAAATGAATTCTGCAATATAACCTCAAATGGTTATACTGGAGAAGTACTCCCTTGGTCAGTACTCATGAGTCAGTAGGAAGTGTACTGCAAGCAAGAGCACAGGAGCTGTGCACCCTGGATGTGCAGGCAGACTGGGAAGCACATAGCATGAAAGCCACGGTTGCATCTCTGCAGGGAGACTTTATGGCCTGGGGCAGTTGTGAGTTCTGAGCATAGACTGCCTGGAACTTAGTTCACCGCTGCTAGAGAAAAACTGCAGGAGTGAAATCTACCTTGCCAAGTCTCTGGGTGGGGCGTACTGACACCTGCTACTTCCCACTTCCTGACCAAACTCTTCTGCAGCAGAAGCAGCTTTGCTCTTCTCTGAAATATTACCTCAGGGGCCAGAGAAGTGCCCTCCTGACTCCCACAGGGGCCATTGCTTACCTTACATACAGACAGCCTGAGTGTAAACCTGCCTGACCCAGCCCCCACCTGGTTTTGCCCTTCCACCCACCTTGGTAGCTTAACACAAAGGACAAACCTTTGGGGAGCTTTGTGACCCTGCCCATCATCTGAGAAAGCAGAGTACCTCTCCTGGGTTACATAAGGCAAGCACAAATCTAACCACTACACCAGGTGGGGTTGACACTTTTGCAAGTGCCAGCTCTTGACTGGATACCAACTGACACAATCCATTACAGCATTTCCAGGTAGGAAAATACTGTGCCCAGGAAGGATAAAACCGGTGTGCAGCCTACATTATCACCATTGCCTGCACAATCCTAGCTAATCCGGAGGCGCTAAGTCTGTCTACCTTACCAGTTCATCACCACTACAACTGGCATTTGAGAAAGTCAGCACACTAAGACTATCTATAACCAAGGAATCTCACAGAGTCTATGTCATTTCCCTGTCATCCATATCAGAGCTTGTGCTAGTACCCACTGCTGGGAGACTTAAGGACAGGCCATACCTCAGGATCCCTTGCAGACATTCATCCGCACCAGCCTGGAGTGTGGCGACCTTAGTGGGTTGCTACAACCAGAAGAGCAACAGCATTCACAGTAATCTGGCTCTCTGGAACTTCTATTTCCTAGATGAAGGAGAGGGCCTCAAATCAAGGGACACTTGATGGGACAAAATCTAGATGGCAGGCCTTGAGCCCCAGAACTTTCTGCTGTTGGAAAGTTTCTTCCAGCAGAGCCACAGTTGCAGTGCTAGGCTCAGTAGAGAATGTCTTCAGGTCTACTCCAATATCAGGCAGCTTTGGTACTCATAAAGTGTCTTAAAGAATGGGACAAGTTTCCCATTTGTCCACAACTGCAGACATAGTTGGGGTTTTCCCACAGAAGCTCAGTGTGGGTGCACCTAGAGACAGACATTCTGCAACACCTCAGGGAGGCTGTGTCCCCACAGGAGGAGTGCCCCCCAAGTGCAGGTTTACATGAGAAGCAGTGTCACAAGTTCTCTCTTCTTGAAACACCAACATTCCCACAGATCAATAAAGGTTACCTGTCTGATCTGAATAGCTGCAACACTAGGAGTGTGTCTTGGTGGGAGAAAGATTTCCTGTTGTTCTGGCAGAGAAGCTGAAGTAAATCTGGTCTTTCTCTCTGATAAGACCTCAGTGTGTTTCACTGAGAGCTCTCCTAGCCACCTCTGCCCTCTGCCCAGCCACTAAGTTCTGCATTTCCCCACCTGCTTTAGCGACAGCTGGTTTCTACGTGTGGACACATCCCCTGTTAGGCTGAAGCCTGAACTATTCAACCCAGTAAATAAAATCCTGGGGAAAAATAAATAAGTAAATAAGTGCACCATGGGGGAATGAGATAAGCTTTGAGAGGCATCTTGAAATGCCATTTCAACCATAAGGAAACAGTGAACTTGTTCACATAGTGAGCACATTGCTACTACAATCAGCACCTCAGAAGGCCATCATGCAAAGACTTATAACCAAGGAATCGTAACCAGTCTTTACCCCAGAAAGCACCAGTACCCAAGTTAGGTTTCAATAAACTATAAAGTCACATGCATAAAAAGGAAAAAAATAAATTTAAAAGAAGTTAAAAGTAAATTCAAGAATAATGAGAAGAAATAGTCTACCCAAATAAGAAGAAAACAGAAAAACAATTCTGGTAATAGGACAAAACAGGATTCTATAACACCCCCAAAAGATTGCACTAGCCCTCCAGCAATGAATCTAAATCAATATGAAATCTTTGAAATACCAGATAAAAATTTTAAAACGTTAATTACTAAGCTACTCGAGGAGATACCAGAGAAAGGTTAAACCAACATAAAGAAATTTTTTAAAATCAGGATATAAATAACAAATTTTATAAGAAGATGGATATCTTAAAAAAAATCAGAACTTGTAGAAATGAGAGACACATTTAGTGAATTACATATGCAATGGAAAGTTTCAACAATAGAACAAGTAGAAGAAAGAATTTCAGAACTCTAAGACAGGTTTTCAAATTCACTTAATAAGACAAAAATAAAGAAAAAAGAATCAAGAGAAATGAAGGACATCTCTAATAATTATGAGATTATGTAAAATGGCAAAACATAAGAATAATTGGTTTTCCTAAGGGAAAAATGAAAGCAAAATATTTGGAAGCCTTTTTTTTAAGGGAGTAATTGAGGAAAACTCCCTGGCCTTGCTAGAGATTTAGATATTAAAACACAAGAAGCTTAAAGAACACCTTGGAGATTCATTGCAAAAAGGTCATCACCAAGACATATAGTCATAGGCGATATAAAGTCAACATGAAAGAAAGAATTCTAAAAACAGTGAGAAAAGAGCATTAGGTAATCTATAAAGAAACGTCTATCAAACTTAAAGCAGATTTTCCAGTAGAAGCCAGAAGGGATTAGGGTTCTATCTGTGGACTTATTAAACAAAATAACTATAAACCAAGAGTTTTGTATTAGGCAAGGCCAAGATTCATAAATGAAGGGCAAACAATATCATTTTCAGACAAACAAATACTGAGGGAATTTTTTGCTACCAGCTCTATAAAAAATGCTAAAAGGAGTTCTAAATCTTGAAACAAAAGCTCAAAATCAACAAAAATAGAACTTCTTGAATGCATATAATTCATAACATATATATATAAAGACAATAACACAACAATAACTAAAAAAAAGTATCTGTAAAACAATTAAAAAAAGTATCTGTAAAACAACTAAAAAAAGTATCTGTAAAACAACTGACATGAAGACTTGCACCTCAATATTAAAATTAAATGTAAATGGCCTAAATATCTCACTTAAAGTATACAGATTGACAAAATGGATAAAGAATCACTAACCAATGATCTGTTGTCTTCCAAAGACTTACCTAACATGTAAGGATTCCTGTAAACTCAAGGTAAAGGGCTACAAAAAGACAATCTATAAAACTGGAAACCAAAAACAAGACAAACCAAAAAACAAAAGCAAATCAAAAACCAAAAGCAAGCAAGAGTAGCTATTCTTATATCATATAAAACAGATATTAAAGTAACAGAAAAAAAAAAGACAAGGTCATTATATAATGATAAAAGGATCAATCCAACAAAAAACTCTAATTCTAAATGAATATGCATCTAATCTGGAGCTCCTAGATTCATAAAGCAATTACTACTAGACCTATGAAATTAGATAGACAGAAACATTATAATAGTTCAATACTCCGGTGACCACACTAGACAGATTATTGAGACAGAAAGTCAACAAAAAGATAATGGGCTTAAACTACACTCTGGAACAAAGTGACCTAATAGATATTTACAGACCTTTGTACCCAAGAACTGTGTAATATACATTCTTCTCATCAGCACATGAAACATTCTTGATGATAGACCATATGATAGGCCACAATACAAATCTCAATAAACTTAAGAAAATCAAAATTATACCATGTATCTTCTCAGACCACAGTAGAATAAAACTAGAAATCAACCTAAAAGGAACCCCTAAAACTATACAAATACATGAAGATTAAACAATCTGCTCCTGAATGGATTTTGAGTTAACAATGAAATCAAGATGAACATTAAAATGTTCTTCAAAATGAATCATAGTAGTGACACAAGTTATCAAAATCTCTGATGTACAGCAAAAGCAGTGCTAAGAGAAAAGTTTATAGTGCTAAATGCCTATATCATAAAAACCAGAAAGATTATGAATTGACAACCTAATGTCACACCTAAGGAAGTAGAGAAACAGAACAAACTGAATCCAAAGCTACTAGAAGAAAAAAAGATAACAAATATCAGAGCTGACCTAAATGACATTGAAACAAAAAAACACAATACAAAAGATCACTGAAACAAAAAGATAGTTCTTTGAAAAGATAAACAAAATGGACAGACCATTAGCTAGGTTAACCAAGAAGAAAAAAGATTCAAATAAGTGCAATTAGAAATGAAACTGGAGACATCACAACTAACACCATGGAAATATGATCACTCTACACTACTATGAACACGTGTATGCACATAAAATAGCAAAACTATAGGAAATGGATACATTCCTGGAAACATATAACCCTCCTAGATCAATTCAGGAAAAGAAAAACCCTTAATGGACCAATAATAAGCATAAAGATGGAATCAGTAACTAAAAAACAAAACCAAACCAAACAAACAAACAAAAAAAACCTACCAATAACAACAAAAAAGCCCAGGACCAGAAGCCAATTTCACTCTGATACTAAAACCAAGAATGAACATAACAACAAAAAAAGAAAACCGCAGATCAATATCCTGATGAACATAGATTTAAAAAACAAAAAAACGAAAAACTCAATAAAATACTAGGTAACCAAATCCAATAGCACATCAAAAAGATAATACACCCTGATCAAGTGGGTTTCATCCCAGGGATGCATATGTTAAACTATCACAAAAACAAAATTAAAAACAAACCATATGATAATCTCAATAGATGCAGAAAAGCATTTTGATAAAATATAGCATCTCTTTATGATAAAAAGCCCTCAGCAAACTAAGCATAGAAGAGACATACCTCAAGTTAATTAATAAAGGCCATATATGACAAACCCACAGCAAACGTCACACTGAATGGGGAAAAGTGGAAAGCAATGCCCCTGAAAACTGGACAATACAAGGATACCCAAGTTCATCACTTCTATTCAACATAGTACCTTAAGTCCTAGCCAGAGCAATTCGGTAAGAGAAAGAAATAAAGGGCATTTATATTGGAGAAAAGGTAGTCAGATTATCACTATTCACTGATGATATGGTTATATACCTAGAAAACTCTAAAGGTTCCTCCAAAAGTCTCCTAGATTTGATAAACAAATTCAATAATGTCTCAGATTACAAAATCCATGTACACAAATCAGTAGCACTGATATACACCAACAATGACCAAGCTAAGAATCAAACCAAGAACTCAATCCCTTTTGTGACAGTTGCAAAAAAATAAAATACCTATGAATTAACCAAGGACATGAAAGACCTCTACAAGAAGAACTACAAAACACTGCTGGAAGAAATCAAAGATGACACAAACAAATGAAACATATCCTATGCTCATGGGTTATAAGAATCACTATTGTGAAAATGATCATACTGCCCATCCCATAGCAATCTACAGATTCAGTGTAATTCCCATCAAAATATCAGCATCATTTTTCACAGAATTAGAAAAAAATAATTCTAAAATTCATATGGAACTGAAAAAAGAGCCCAACAGCCAAAGCAATTCTAAGTAAAAAGAACACATCTGGAGGCATCACATTACCAGACTTCAAGTTACACTACAAGCCTATAGTTACCCAAACAGCGTGTTACTGGCATAAATGTAGGCACACAGACCAATGGAATAACATAGATAACCCAGAAATGAAGTCAAATACTTACAGCCAACTGATCTTTAACATAGCGTACAAAAACATGAATTGAGGAAAAGACACCCTGTTTAATAAATTGTGCTGGGAATGCTGGCTAGCCCCATGCAGAAGAATGAAACTGGATCTTGATCTCTCACCCTACACAAAAATAAACTCAAGATGGATCAAAGACTTAAATCTAAGATCTGAATTCACAACAAATCTAGAAAATAACCTTAGAGAAACTCTTTTAGATGATGGCCTAGGCAAAGAAACAATGACTAAAACCCCAAAAGCAAATGCAGCAAAAACAAAACTAAATAAATGAGACTTGAGTAAACTAAAAAGCTGCTGCGTGCAAAAGAAATTATGATCAGAGTAGACAGACAACCCACAGAATGGGAGAAAATACTTGCAAACTATAAATTCAACAAAGGACTAGTATCCAGAATCTACAAGGATCTCAAACATATCAGCAAGAAAAAACAAATAATATCATCCAAAACTGGGCAAATGACATGAATATACTTTTCTCAGAAGAAGATATACAAATGGCCAACAAACATAAAAAATGCTCAACATCAATAATCAACAGTGAAATGCAAATTTAAAACACAATGAGATAACACCCTACTCCTGCAAGAATGGCCATTACTTGAAAAAGTCAAAAACAATAGATGTTGGCCTGGATGTGGTGAAAGAAGAATGCTTATATGCCGCCGATAGAAATGTAAATTAGCACAAGGTCTATTGAAAACAGTATTTAGATTCCTTAAAGAACTAAAAGTAGATCTATCATTTGATAAAGCAGTCCCACTACTGGGTATCTACCCAATGGATATATCATTACATGAAAAAGACTCATGAACACGTATGTTAATTTCAGCACAATTCACAATTTCAAAGATTCATTCATGTAACCAAGAACCACATATACCCTAATATCTACTGAAATAAAAATCAATCAATAAATACTGAAATGTCAGAATGAAATGTCTTTTTTTTCAAAAAGAACCGATACAGTACTTTGAGCTTAATTTTAATGTTCTCTTTAAAATGCTAATAATTATGGCTCAATTATTGCAGTGGTTTCCTTGTTGGAGTTTTCTCCCTTGAGCTGCTATAAATTGTGAGTAGTATAAAATCACAGAGCTTACTTGGTTATTTAACCAGTCCACTGCTGATACTATGTGTTTCTTCAGGACCTGTCCTTTGAAATACCTCCCAGAGGTAAGCACGTAGTTGTCCATATTAAAGTCACCTTCATATCATTTGCTATGTCCTCTTTCACAACACTTGCCCTCATTGTGACTACAGAATCTTGTATTCTAGTTTTTAAAATTGCTGTTGTAAGACTGTGCTTGGAAATATACCCAGGGATTAGTATGATGATTCTGTTGGGATGGTTCAAGATACATTTGCCAATGCTGTACATATAAAATTTCCATGACATCTTATAAAATAAATACTTTGATCTCTTTATCACCCATGAAATGTTAACATATAAAAACAGCTGAATTAAAGTTAAGACTGTGTTAACAGTTGACTAGAACCTCTTTTTAACTAAAATATATGTGGTTCCCTTAATTACCTCTCATTGGAAATGTATAATTCCCTTTAATTTTCTGAACATATGTACAATTTTACTATTCTAAAAAATATAACTATTCATAACTACTCACTTATTTTCTCCTTTCACTCACTTCTAATTTTTGGAAGAAGTGATGGCCATTTGTTCCCTATATCTCTTTGCCATCTATATCCACCTGGATCCCTAGCAATTTGGGTCTTATCTGAGCCACTATGATGAGCTGCATTCAAAATTACATTTGCTGTGATACACACACTAACTCAATTCTTTTTTTCTTTTCTTCTTTCTTTGCTTTCATCTTTTGCAATCATATACCTCCCTATGCAGTCTGGACAAATGCTGTCAAATTCCTAACAGCATCATCATTAGCATTATTAAATTCTTCCATCATTTAGCAGATGCTAAGCCTGTATTGTCCTTCATTGCCCTAAGATGCTATATAGTTTATCTCCTTGCACACTTCAGATGCAAAACATTGATGGGAAAAGTGAGGAAGCATACTGATTTGCATTCCTATCCATTTTTGTGTTTACTGTTTTTCTTAGTGCTTCTGCTTACAATTGCCATCTTCACCATCATCATCTCTAGCTCCCAACTTTACTCTCCTCAGTCACTGTTCATTCTTAGCTTATGATTTCTATCACTTGTTTTGCTGTTTACCTTGTGCTTCCTCTACTTCTTTGTTCAAATACCTCTCCAGATCATTATGTCACAAAATTATTTGCCCTGAGAATCTCTTGCACTTCCCTTGCTCTGTGCTGCAGGGGGAACGATTCTCATCTCACTGTGTCAGGTGCATTCCAGCCAGAGGCCACCTATGAGTGGCTCTGGTGAGACATTGGAAGGCCAAAGATTCTAGTAGTTTTCTTGTCAGTGGCTGCCTCTTCTCCTGCCTACTGCTCCTACAAGAAAGGTCTTAAAAGGTTTACGCTCCTGCTATGTGACATCTGGGCTTCTGATAAATCTCATTCTCCCCTTGGACCTCTGTCTGGGAGTGGAATGTCTCCTGATATCACTAGTCTGTGTGTGGTCTCACTGTCAATTTGACTCCTTTGCTTTTGTCATCAGTATAACCAAATCCCTGTAGAAAACTGCCTCTTATTGTAAGTACTTAAGGTAGTTTTTGTTCCTGGTAGGTTCTTAAAAAATAAAATCACTTGGCCAGGTGCAGTGGCTCACACCTGTAATCCCAGCACTTTGGGAAGCTGAGGTGGGTAGATCATGAGGTCAGGAGATGGAGACCATCCTGGCCAACATGGTGAAACCCCGTCTCTACTTAGACACAGAAAACTAGCCAGGTGTGGTGGTGTGTGCCTGTAGTCTCAGCTACTTGGGAGGCTGAAGCAGGGGAATCGCTTGGACCTGGGAGGCAGAGGTTGCAGTGAGCTGAGATTGTGTCACAGCACTTCAGCCTGGTAACTAAGCAACACTCTGTCTAAAAACAAACACACACACCACACACACACACACACACACACACACACACACACACACACACACACATTTTCCTTATTATTTCATTGGGTATCTTTCTTTTCCTCAGTCTTTTCACTGGATATTCCTCTTTTATTACTTATCTTGGCCCCTCTACTGGCAAAGCAAGTTCTCTTCTTGCTCTTGCACACTCAATTGTCCTAGTTGACTAAAAGATTAGGATTATTTTATAAAAAGAAGAAAAGGAAAGGAAAAAAAAATTCCAACAAAACCACACAAATTTCTCTGAATCCTTTAAGGTATGTCTCATAACTCCACCATACTCTCCCTTCCTCTCTTTCTTTCTCTACCTTCTCCCTCTTCCTTCCTTCTTTGTCTTTTTTCCTTCCATGTCACTCAGCATGTGTTTTGGGCCAGCACACATTTCTTTGGCCTTCAGAATCCACAGTCTGCAGTTATTACTTGATTTTTCTTCAGTACATAATTTAATTTGGTAATTTTATTTCTAACCTTAATTTTTTTAAGTATCAGAATATTGTTTCATCATGACTAGCTTTATATCTGCTTTAAAATCTAGTTTTATATCTGTTTTGTTGTATGTATGTGTATGCCAATCAGAAATAGCCTAATTGCTTTCTTCATTCTTACAGAGAAACAATTTTAGATAAGGGAATTTTCTGATTCTTCAGAGCAGAACCTTTCTTTTGACTTAAGTTGATTTTACGTAACACTAGAGACTTTTTTTGTTTTTCCATATTAGCTCATTCAATATTTGGGCTTATTTACCGGAGCCATCAGGTGGAGCCCCAACTTTGCTAGCTGTTGTGAAGATATTCTTCATTTCTTTCCCTGGCAAAAATCTACTCCATAAAGACCTGAGGTTAATGCTCTGACATAAAGCACTGCTGCCAGGGACTCTGTATCAGCATCACCCTTACCATATTTCTCTGTTCTATCAGCTTCTCCTTTGACTTGATTTCACCCTCCAATTAGGGCTATTTGTATAACTTTGTTGTTCTTCTTGGCTATTGTAGTAGATTTGCAATTCTTGGCCAAAGATCATCCCATTATTCTTTTATTTAAATTTCATTCCTATTTAGTATCATCGAGGCTTTTAAAAATTTCTATCCTGGCAGGAAGGCAACAACATACCCTGTGCTGAGTAGCAACACAGAGCCTGAGGAGGAGGTCTAACTGCTTGAGCCCACATCATCACATTGGGAAATCTTGACATCAAAGCCATTTTTAAGCCCCATAAAGCTTTCAATTAGTAGAAAATGGTCATAAATGTATTTTAGAAAGAATATCTTATCATATACAAAACATTAAATTTTATTTTATAGGGTAGAAAAACTTTATGTTGTAGACTTCTTTACATTTATTTAGTCACACTAAGGAGCTTTCTTTTTGTGTCAGTCTATCAAAAATGATATCCTGGTGCCTCCAGTGGGGACAAGATGGCCTGGACCTGTTTTTCTGTCCCTTTTCTGCTAAGCACAACCATGAACACTGGAAATGGCTCAAGAGACAACCAAAGGAGAACTAAAGGAAGAAAAGTGTGATACTGTCGGGGAAGCCCAGGACCAAAGAAACAGTACAGTGGCAGGGTATCTTGTATGCCTCCCACTCAACAGAGGAAGGCCACCCAGACCCAGCTTGTCCTGATCCTCATCTTAGCAACAAAAGACAGTGCATTCCTCTCGTAGATCAAACATTCATCTGATAATATCAAGTGAGGTCTACAACACCATTGATGAGGAATCATTTGAGAGCTCTTCCAGAAGTAAACTACCAGTGGAGGTCCTCTCTCCCTTGCCTGGCCTGAGATTCCCCTTTTACTAAGAAATACAAAGTGAAAAGGGCTCAAATGGAGCCAAGTAAATAGAAAAGAATCAACAGAAGCAGGTGGCCTGGTTTGGAAAGTCTCTTCGTCCCCATGAGTTAGGGACTCTCTTCCACTTCCCAGAGACTCCAGAATAGTAGGAGATAGGTGAAAAAGTAGGAGTGTCCCACCATGTCTGTCCTGTTGATTCATGGAGAGACATCCTCCTACCAGGTAAGGGGAAACTGATCATTCAGGCAGTGTTAACAGGGACTACTGTTAACAGGGACCCCCAGTGGCACCAGGCAGTGTTAACAGGGACCCCCAGTGGCACCAGATTAACCAAGCATATCAATATAACAACATAAAGGTTCTGAAAATAAAACTACCATTGGAATCATAGCCAATACCCATAAGTATTGGTTTATGAGTATAAAGGTAGGCCAACATTTGTAAGCTAAATACTCATAAACAGGTAAATGCTTGTGTGTGGGTACACAAACACACACACACACACACACACACACACAGACACACACACACATATGTCAGATCCAGAATCTTCTAACATAATGGACAAAATGTCCAAGATAAATTTAAAAAATCACCTATTATACCAAGAACTGAGAAAATTATAACTTGAATGAAAAAATCAACTGATGAATGCCAAGATAAATCAGATATTGAAATTATTGAATAAGGATTTTAAGGAATCCATAATAAAAATATTTCAATAATTAATAACAAATTATCTTTAAACAAATGAAAAATTTTAAAACTCAACAAATAGAAATTATTTTAAAATGAAGAAACAAATGGAAATTTTTGAACTGAAAATTACAATATAGAAATAAAACTCATTGGGTAGACTCAATAATTGACTAGGGATGACAGAGGATAAATCAATTAATTTAAGAATAAAGCAACAGGATTCACCCAAACTGGATATCAAAGGGAAAATAGGCAGAAAAAGAATGAACAAAGCCTGGGGACTTGTGGCCTAATAACAAAAGATATAAAATTCATATTATCAAGATAGGAAAAAGAGAGTAGGTCAGACTAAGAGTATTTGAAGAAATAATGGAAGAAAAATCACCAAATTTAGTACAAGACAAAAACCTGTAAGTCCAAAAGGCTGAATAAATACAAATCAAGATAAACTGAAATAATCCATGACAAGACACACCATAATTAAACTTTTGAGAAATAAGGCAAATTAAAAAAAGAACAGCCAGAAACAGGCAGCACATTACACAAAGAGGAACACACATTCAAATCACAGTGAATTTCTCAACCATAGAGGCCAAAAGAAAGTGGCTTGATTTATTTTCTTCAAGTGCTAAAAGAAAATAACTGTCAACTATAAATTCTCTAGCTGCTGAAACTATTCTTTGCTAATAACAGAGAAAAAAATAACTTTGTCAAAAGATATAAAGTGAATGAATTTGTCACTGACAGACTTACCATTCAAAATTGTCCTAAGAAAATTATTCAAACAAAAAGAACCTAATAAAGGAAGGGATCTTAGAATATCAAAAAGCAAAAAGAAACAACAGAAAGAACAGAATCATGAGTACATTCAATAGGCTATTCTTTTCCTCATAAGTTTTTTAAATTAGATTTGATATTGAAAGAAAATATCATCTGATATTCAAGACAATGATATTTCAAAGTTGGTGAGGTTAAAAGACCTAAATGAAAGTGATATTTTCACAACTTTATTCAGAGTGGCAAGATGTTGATGCCAGAAGACGATTACAAGCTACATACATATATTGTAATGCTCACAGAAACCACATGAAAACTATACAAAGAAATATACTCAAACATGCTATAAGTAAATCACGAAATAATACTTAGAAAATGTGAGTAACCTACAGAAAGTTAAGAGGAACAAGACCCAGAGAAAACAAATACAACAGAAGTAATAAAATGACAGATTTAAGCTGTAACATATCAATAATTACCTTAAATGTAAATGTTCTAAATATATCAATCAAAATAGAGATTGGCAGAGTTGATAAACAGAAAACATCAGGGGTTCCCAGCCCCAGGGCTATGGACCTGTACCAGGAACTAGCCTGCACAGCAAGAGGTGAGCAATGGGAGAGAGAGCATGACCACCTGTGCTCCATCTACCTCCTGTCAGATCAGCAACGGCATTAGATTCTCACAGACACTAGAACACTATCGTATACTGTGCAATCAAGGGATTTAGGTAACATGCTCCATATGAGAATCTAACTAATGCCTGATGATCTGAGGCTGAACAGTTTCATCCTGAAACCATCCAGCCCAGTCCATGGAAAAAATGTCTTCCACTAAACCACAAAACCAGTCCTAGGTGCCAAAAAGAACGGGGACCACTGGAGTATACCATTAACCATATGCTGCTTACAAGAAAGTCACTTCTGATTCAAAGACATTAAGTAGGCTCAATGTAGAAGGGTGGAAAAAGACATGCATGCAAATATTAATCAAAAAAGGCAAGGAAAACATATCAATATTCGATAAAGTAGCCTCCAGAGCAAATAAAATTATTACAGAGATATGTTACATAATAATAAATTACTCAACTCAACAAGAAAACATAACAATCCCAAAGAATATGTACCAAATAAAAGAGCCTCAAAATACATGCAGTAGAAAATACTAAGACTATAAAGAAAGCACACATAATTAGAGTTGGAAAATTCAACACTCCTTACTCAGCAACTAAGAGAACTTTTAAAAAAAATATTAGTAAGAATGTAGATCTGAAGCACACAACCAATGGAATCTAACTGACATGTATAGAACACAGCAACCAAAAACATCAGAACACATTTTTTACGAGCCCATGGAAGATTTATAAAAATGGACTATAACCAGGGCCATAAAAAAACCTCAACAAATTTAAAAGACTTTAAATCTTGCTTGTTGGGTTTTCTGGGCCTAATAGAATCAAGCTAGAAATCAATAACAGAAAGACAACAAGAAAATCTGGAAAACTGTGGAAACTTACACTTACACACACACACACACACACACACACACACACACACACACATTTTTAAATGCAACCCATGCATCTCAAAGGAGATATTTTTAAGACAAAACTGAACAGGAAATTAATATTGTGAAAAGTTCCACACTACCCAAAGCAATAGGCAGATTCAACATATTCTCTATCAAAATTGCAATGGCAATTTTGATTGAAAAAGCAATATTAAAATCCATATGGAACCACAAAAACCCCAAGTAGCCAAAGCAATCTTGTAAAAGAAAAACGAAGTTGGAAGTATCACACCATCTCATTTCAAATTACATCATAAAGTTATAGTAATCAAAACAGCATAGTACTGGCATAAAAACAGATAGATAAGCCAATGGAACAAAATAGAGAGCCCCAGAAATAAAGCCAAGCATACACAGCCAACTAATTTTTGAAAAGGGCACCAAAAAGTTACAATGGAGAAAGAATAGTCTTCTTCAATAAATGATGCTGGGAAAACTGTCTAACCACATGCAAAATTATGAAACTGGATCATTATCTTACATCATACACAAAAATCAACTTAAAATTCATTAAAGGTTTAAATATGAGACTGGAAACCAAAAACTCCTAGAGGAAAATATATGGAGATAGCCTCTTTTAAAAAATTATTTTATTGTTATTTATTTATTTATTTTTAAACAGGGTCTCACTCTGTCACTCAGGTTGTGGTGCAGTGGCATGATCACAGCTCACTGCAGCCTTGACCCTCTGGGCTTGCAATCCTGGGACTACAGGTGCATGCTGCCATGCGCAGCTAATTTTTAAAAAATATTTTTTTAGAGACCACGTATCACTACCTTGCCCAGGCTAGTTTCAAAATCCTTGGCTCAATTAGTCCTCACAGTTTGACCTCCTGAAGTGTTGGGATTACAGGCTTAAGCCACCAAGTCCAGCTATGAAATCTTGATGTTGGTCTACACATGAGATTTTGGATAGGATAACAAAAGCATAGGAAACAAAAGAAAAAGTTAAAAAGTAGGTCTACATCAAAGCAAAACGTTTCCAGAAAAAGCAGCATATAGATTGTGAGAAAATATTTACAAACAATTTTTCTGAAAAGGAGTTAATATTAGAAATATATAAGGAACTCACAAAATTCGATAGCAAAAAATGAACAATCCAGTTAAAATATGGGCAAAGAACCTGAATAGACATCTTTAAAAAAGATATAAAAATGACCAATAGGTATATGAAAAGGTGTTCATCATCACTAATGATCACAGTAACGCAACTCAAAATCACAATAAGATATCACCTACTCAATAGGACAGCTATTATTAGAAAGACAAGAAATAGCAAGTGTTGGTAAGGGTGTGCAGAAAAGAAAACCCTAGTACACTGTTGATAAGAATGTAACAGTATAGAGTTTCCTAAGAAAATTGAAGATAGAACTACTATATGACCAAGAAATCTTTCTGCTGGGTATACACTCGAAGGAAATGAAATGAGTATCTTGTAGAGATAGCTGCACACTCATGTTCATTGCAGCATTATTCACAGTAGGCAAGAGATGAAAACAGCCTAGGTGTCCGTCAATAAATGGCTGGATAAAGAAATTATGTGCAATGGATTATTCAGCTTTAAAAATATTCTGCCATTTGTAGCAACATGGATGAACTTGGTGAATATTGTGCTAAGTGAAATAAGCCAGACCAAAAAAGAAACATCCTGCTTCCTCTCTACTATATGTTAATATGGTTTGTATCTGTGTCTCCACCCAAATCTCATGTTGAATTGTAATTCCCAGTGTTGGAGGTGGGACCCAGTGGGAGGTAATTGGATTATGGAGGTCGACTTCCTCCTTGGTACTGTCCTCATGATAGTGAGTGAGTTCTCTCAAGATCTGGTTGTTTAATAGTAACTCTCCTCTCTTTCTTGATCCTGTTTCTGCCATGTAAGATGCCTGTTACAGCTTAGGCTTCTGCCATAAGTAAAAGCTCCCTGAGGCCTCCCCTGAAGCAGATGCTGCCATGTTTCCTGTGTGGACTGCAGAACCATGAGCCAGTTACACCTCTTTTCCCTACAAATTACCCAGTCTCAGATATTTCTTTATAGCAATTAAAAAATGAACAAACACATGTGTGGCATATTTGAAGAAGTATAATATATAGATAGATGGTAGAATGGTAGTTACCAGAGGTAGGAATTAGGGCTGAAATGGAGAGATGAAGGTCAAAGGATACAATCGTGCAGCTATGCAGGATAAGTCTAGAGAACTAATTTATAGCATGAAGACTATAGTTAATAATATTGTATTATACACAGAAAATTGACTAATGGTGTAGATTTTAGGTGATCTCACAAATTTTAAAAGATGACTTTATAAGATGATGGACATGTTAATTGGCTTGACTATAATAATCATTTAACTATGTATAGGCATAGCAAAGCATCATATTGTATAGCTTAAATATATATAAATAAATAAACAAAATTGAATTTGAAAGAAAAGGAAAAGCACAGCAAACTATGTGGAAGGCACCTAAACCAGTGATAAAAGAAAAAAATTATAGCGAAGAAATGCTTACATTAAAAGCACAGAAAGGGATCAATGAATAATTTAATTTCTTATCACAGGAAACTATAAAAAGAAGAGCAAAATAAACACAAAACAAGCTGAGGAATCAGTTAATATAACAGAAATGAATAAAATGTAAAATTATTTTAAAATGCCAAAAAATCAAATGAAGCAAAAAACTTATTTAAAATAAATCAATAAAATTAGTAAATCTCCAACAAGACTAATATAAAAGGACAAAGAACAAAAATTGTCACTGTCAGGAATAAAGTGGAAGATATCACTAGAGATTCTACAGCCAGTGACAAGACAACAAGAGAATACTTCAGAAAACTTTGCACTCATAAACTAGACAACTTAGGGTAAATGAATCAATTCCTCAAAAACCACACACTACTGAAACTCACATAAGATAATCTGAAGAGACCTACAACCATCAAATACCTTAAAGTCACAATTAAAATTCTCTCAAAATATAAATCTCTAGTCATAGATATTTGATGGTTTTACTGATAATTTTATCAAACATTTTTATTAGAATTATTACAAATTTTTAACAAACTCTTCCAGAAAACAGAAGATGAGGAAATATTGCCCAACTCATTTAATAGGACCAG
This sequence comes from Cacajao melanocephalus, assembly GCA_963573385.1. Taxonomy (NCBI): domain Eukaryota; kingdom Metazoa; phylum Chordata; class Mammalia; order Primates; family Pitheciidae; genus Cacajao; species Cacajao melanocephalus. The sequence goes on from CAUYLG010056502.1 coordinate 40,276, forward strand.
TATTACTGAAATATAAAACTAAGTTAAGGCAACTTCCCCCTCTCCAGTTATGAAAAAACTACAGACAAAGAGGTCTCAAATGTAGATGAAAAACACTCAAAAAATATTAGCAAACAAAATCCAAAAATATACAAAATAATTATACACTATGCCCAATTGAAATTTATTTCAGGATTTCAGGCCTGGTTGAATATCTGAATATCAAATAATCCAATCTACAGTATCAAAAAGTCAAGACAGAAGAAAATTCTGATTAGGCTAAATAACAGAGGAATATATTAAGAAATCCAGCACCAGCCAGGTGTGATGGCTCAGGCCCATAATCTGAGCATGTTGGGAGTCTGAGGTGGGAGGATCACATGAGGTCAGGAGTTTGAGACCAGCCTGGCCAACATGGTGAAACTCCCTCTATACTAAAAAATACAAAAATTAGCCAAGTGTGGTGGTGGGCGCTTGTAAGCCAGGCTACTTGGGAGGCTGAGGCAGGAGAATCTCTTGAACCCAAGAGGCAGAGGTTGCAATGAGGTGAGATCACACCACTGCACTGCATCCTGGGCAATAGAGTGAAACCCCATCCCCCCAAAAAAATAAAAATAAAAAAATCCAACATTTAAAAAAAAAAAACTCTAAGAAAAATAGAAATTGATGGTGAAAGCCTTCAATCTGATTAAGAAAATCTACAAAAAGCCATCAATGAACACTCCTGATTATAGACTAAATTCTTTTCCCCTAAGATAGGTAACAAGGCAAGGATGCCTGTACATATTACTCTTATTCAGCATAATCTGAATGTTCTAGCAACTTCAATAAAGCAAGCAAAAGGAAATTAAAGTCATACTAATTGAAGCGAAAGAAATAAAATTATGCTTCATTTGCAGATGACATGATTGTCTGTATAGAAATTCAATACAGTTCTCCTCCGAAAACCCCCCAAAAAACAAAAACTCAACTACTAAAACTAATGAGTGAGTTTTGACACAGGATTGACACACAAAAATCAAGTATATTTCCATACATTAATACACTATATGTGTGTGTCTTTGTGTTGCACATATGAGTATGCATATGCATGTCCATGAGTGTGCATGTGAGTATATACAGAGATGTATTTAAAGAAATTGGAATTGGTTTGTGTGATTATTGTAAGGGTTGGCCAGTCTAAAATTTGTAAAGCAGGCCAAAAGACTCAAAATTTCAACTGAAGCTGCAGTGTTTAGACAGATATTTGTCTTCTCAGAAACACTTCAGTATTGCACTTTAGGTCTTTCAACTTATTGGATGAGGCCCACCATTGAGGATAATGTCATTACTTAAAATTAGCTGATTGTAGTTATTAAAACTTCTAGAAAATGCCTCTACAGCAACACTTTAAGTATTAAGTTGGTGTAAAAGTCATTGCGGTTTCTTCTCTTGAAAGTAATGGTGGACAGGCATGGTGGCTCACACATGTAATCCCAACACTTTGGAAGGCAGAGGCAGGTGGATCGCCTGAGGTCAGGAGCTCAAGACCAGCCTGACCAACGTGAAGAAACCCTGTGTCTAATAAATATACAAAATTAGCTGGGCATAGTGGCTCATGCCTGACATCCCAGCTTCGTGGGAGGCTGAGGCAGGAGAATCTCTTGAACCTGGGAGGCGAAGATGTGGTGAGCCAAGATAGTGCCATTGCCCAGCCTGGGTAACAAGAGCAAAACTCAGTCAAAGAAAGAGAAAGAGAGAGAGAGAGAGAGAGAGATGTGAAAGAAAGAAAAAAACTGCACTTACTTTTGCACCAATCTAATGGCAATTGATTGAATGATTGTGTACCAGAACCTAGCAAATTTAACTCATAAATTAACCATTACAGTTTACTTGTCATGTGGTATCCATACACATCTCCCTAAATCATACTTAATTTCCAAATAAAGACAACAATAAAGTCATCCTTCCGTGTAACATGATACAGCAATTCTGTGTGCAACTGAAAACACACTAACCCTTTTCCCAGAAGAGTTGGCACAGTCCGTAGGTGAAGTTCACTCTTCTCCTTCAAATCTTAAACACTGTGATTTAAAGTTAACCATTATCCAATACATCTTATGGTAGATAAGGGCATACGAGAGGGTAGAAAGCAAAGATTTGATGCACACACATACAAACATATTTATCTTTAAAAAAAAAGCAAGAAATACTCATAACAATTACACTTCTTGTCTCTGCAACTGACAACATAGTGGTAGCTTGTTTTTATAATTCTCTCTTTCCGCTACCCATTTCATACTCTCTTCACTCTAAGCAAGCACCTCACCTGGTCATGTTTTTTGTTTTGTTTTGTTTTTGCCTCATGCAGTGACCCAGATATTCATTTCCAAAATGACCAAGCTATTAGAAATTGTATGTAAATTTAGTTGTTATAGTTTATTCCATGAACTTTTGTCACTGGGACCTTCCCTGAGGGAAACATGTTCTTCCTTATACCCATTGTGTTATAGCAGGCTAATTTTCCCTTGATAATCAGAATTAATCTTTCCTAACAGCAAAGTAACTCCCTCCTTAGATGATTCAGATGCACAAGGAGCCCAAAGAGGCTTTGTTGCAGACCTAACCCCCAGTTTGGTGGGATCATTGCTTTGTTTCCTGATAGAAGAAATTCTCTCTTTGAAACAAAGCCCTTAGACCCGTAGAGCATCATAAGGTCAGAGGACAAGAAGCAAAAATTTTACTAGGGGATTTAACAATAAAGGGAAACTTTCTTAACTTGATTTAAAAAATCTACAAAGAACATATAGTTAACATTAATATTTAGGGGTGAGAAATGTAAAGCTTTTCCACTAGGATTAAGAACAAGGCAAGGATATCCTGTTACCACCGCTTTTCAGCATTTTACTGCAAAACCTAACTAATGCAATAAGACAAGAAAAGAAAATCAAAGGTATACAAATTAGGAAGGAGATAATAAAGCTGTCTTTGTTCACAGATTACATAATTACGTATATAGAAAATTTGAAAGTATTAACCAAAAAGAAAAAAAAAACACACCTGGAACTACTAAGCAATTCTATTAAGGTTTCAGGAAACAAAGATAATATACAGGTTAATCACTTTCCTATATAGCAACAATGAATAAACTGTTGTTAGAAATTGGTATTAAAAATTTGTTATCATTTACATTAGCACCCCTAAAATACAATATTAGGTATAAATATAAAACATATGTACAAAATCTAAAGGAGGAAAACTATAAAACACTGATGAATAAAAACAAAATAAATAGAAGGATATTTCTTGTTGTCAAGATGTCAGCTATTTCCTATTTAATGTATAGATTCAATGTAATTCCAATAAAAATCCAAACAGCTGTTTTGTAGACATCAGCAGAGTAACTTTAAAGTCTATGTGGAGAGGCAAAAAAACAAAAACAAAAACAAAAAACTCGCATAATAGCCAACAAAATGTTGAAGAATAACAAAGTTAGAGAATGTACAATAGTCAACTTTAAGACTTAATATAAAGCTACAGTAATCCAGACAGTGTGGTACTGGTGAAATAACAGACAAATAGATAGGGGAACAGAATAGAGAGCCCAGAAATAGACTGATATGGTCAACTGATATTTGACAATGGAGCAAAGACAATACAATGGAGCAAAGAGGGTTTTTAAAACATGGTAATAAAATAACTGCACATCTACATAAAAAGAATCTGAATACAAACATTACACCCTTCACAAATACTAACTCAAAGTATATCTCAGACCTAAATGTAAAACACAGAACTATAAAATTCCTGGAAGATAACATCGAAGAAATTCTAGAAGACCTTGGGTTTGACAATGACTTTTCAGATATGACACTAAAGATCAAATACTGAAATAATTATTAAGCTGGACTCAATTACAATTTTCAACTTTGTGTAAAAAGTATAAAGAGAATGAAAAGGCAAGCTACAAACTGGGGAAAATATTTGCAAAGGACATATCCATAAAGGACTGTTATTCCAAATATACAAGAACTCCTAAAACTCAACAAGAAAACTTAACAATTGCTAACAACCTTGACAGATATCTCACCAAAGAAGATACACAAATGGCAAATAAGCACATAAATATGTTCCACAACATAGTTCATGAAGGAAATTCAATTATATGATTCCAATATACATGTGGATTAGCTTAGAAAAATCCAGAAAACCAACAACATGAAATGCTGGTGAAATTGTAGAGCAACCCTAACTCTCATTCATTACTGGTGAGAATGCAAAATGATACAGCCACTTTGGATGATGGGTTGGCAATTTCTTACAAAACTAAACATATTCTTATCATACAATCTAGCAATCTTACCCCTTGGTATATACCCAAAGTAACTGAAAATTTATGACCACACAAAAACCTGTTCATGAATGTTAATAGCACCTTTGTTCATAATTGCAGAAACATGGGAGCAACCAGATGTTCTTAAGTAGATGAAGGAATAAATATGGTACATCCAGACAATAAAATATTAATTAGTGCTAAAAACAAATAAACTATTAAGAAATAAAAAATATGGAAGAAACCTAAATGCATATTAATTACTAAAATAAACCAATCTGAAAATTCTATGTGCTGTGTGATTCCAAATATGTGACATTCTAGAAGGTAAAACTATGTAAACAGCTGAAAGATCAGCAGTTGCAGGGATAAGGGAGCAGGAAGGAATAAACAGGTCACACACAGAAGATTTTTATGGCAGTAACACTATTCTTTATAGTACTACAATGGTAGATACATAACATTATACATTCGTTCAAATCCATAGCATATATAACACCAAGATTGAACCCTAATGTAAACTGTGGACTTTGGGTGATAACAGTGTGTTAATGTAGATTCAAAGATTGCAACAAATGTACTACTCTGGTGGGTAATGTTTGTAATGGGTGAAGCTGTGCATGTTTGGGAGTAGCAGATATGTATTAGCCATGGATCTCCAGAAAAACAGAACTACTGGGATATATACAGATATATAAGAGGAAATTAATTATGAAAACTGGCTCACATTATTATGAGTGCCAAGATTTCCCATATATGCTCTCTGCAAGCTGGAAAACCAGGAAATCTAGTGGTATAATTCAGTCCAATTCTGAAGGCCTGAGAACCAGGTGGCAGCCAATGATATCACTCCCAGTTCAAGGCATAAGGTCTGAGAACCAGATGGTATAAGTCCGAGAATCTAAAGATCTGAGAATCATGAGATTTGATGTCCAAACAATGCATGCCTTAGCTTAAGGAGAAAGAGAATTTGCTCTTCTTCTGCCTTTATGTTCAACGTAGTTTCTCAATGGATGGGATGATGCCTTCCCATACTGATGAAAGCAGATCTCTAAACAGTCTAGTGATTCAAATGTTAATCTCTGCTAGAAACAGTCTCACAGATAATTCTAGAAATAATGTTTTATTTTCTATCTAAACATTTCTTTAGCTCAGTCAAGTTGACAGAAAAAATTAACTTAACAGGGTATGTTGGAAATCTCAGTACCTTCCACTCAATTTTTCTGTGAACCTAAAATTGTTCTAAGAAATGAAATCTGTAATATACAATTATAGTATATAATTATAATTAATGCAAAAGTAATTGCAGTTTTTTGCGTTATTGAAATTTGCCATGATACTGAAATACATTCTTAAATAAATGTGGTTATGTTATACATTAATGTCTATTTCTCACTTTTTTTTTTTTGCTAATAACTTATTACTTGCTGTTTATTTTACATTTATTTTACACTATTGAAATAATGTTAGTAAGCAAATTTGGGCAGTTTCCTTATTTGAGTTCAAAATGGGTCATAAAGCAGCAGGGACAACTTGCAACATCCACAATGCATTTGGCCCAGGAACTGCTAACAAATGTACAGTGCAATGGTGGTTCAAGAAGTTGTACAAAGGAGACAAGAGCATTGAAGATGAGGAGTGTAGTGGCCAGCCATTGAAAGTTAACGACCAGTTAATAACAATCTTCGAAGCCAATCCTCTTACAACTACATGAGAAGTTGCCAAAGAACTCAACCTTAACTATTCTATGGTCGCCGGGTATTTGAAGCAAATTGGAAAGGGAAAAGGCTCGATAAACAGGTGCTTCATGAGCTGAGTGAAAATAAAAAAAAAAATCATTTTGAAGCATCATTTTCTTTTATTCTATGCAACAACAAGCCATTTCTCAATCGGATTGTGACATGCGAGGAAAAGTGGATTTTATGCAGTAACTAGTGACAGCCAGCTCAGTAGTTAGACCAACAAGAAGCTACATAGTACTTTCCCAAACCCAAACTTGCACCAAAAAAAGGTCATGGTCACTGTCTGATGGTCTGCTGCTGGTCTGATCCACTACAGCTTTCTGAATCTTAGCAAAATCATTACGTCTGAGAAGTATGCTCAGCAAATCAATGAGATGCACAGAAAACTGCAACGCCTGCCACTGACACCGGTCAACAGAAAGGACCCAATTCTTCTCCACAGCAATACCTGACTGCACGCTGCACAACCAGTACTTCAAAAGTTGAACGAATTGGGCTATGAAGTTTTGCCTCATCCACCATATTCACCTGACCTTTCACCAACCAGTACTTCTTCAAGCATCTTGACAACTTTTTGCAGGAAAAATGCTTCTGCAATCAGCAGGATGCAGAAAATGCTTTGCAAGAGTTAGTTGAATCCTGAAACACAAATTTTTATGCTACAGGAAAAAACAAACTTATTTCTCCTTGGTAAAAATGTGTGGATTGTAATGGTTTCTATTTTGATTTAAAAAGATTTCTTTGAGCCTAGTTGTAATGATTTAAAATTTAGTCTAAAACTGCAATTACTTTTGCACCAAGCCAATAAAATTGCTAGTTGATCACTAAGAGTAATAGTGAGTGGTGGCTGGGCGTCGTTTTTCCTGCCTGTAATCCCAGTACTTTGGGAGGCTGAGGAGGGCAGATCATGAGGTCAGGAGTTCGAGACCAGCGTGACCAACATGGTGAAACCCTGTCTCTACCAAAAACACAAAAATAAGCCAGGTGTGGTGGTGTGTACCTGTAATCCCAGCTACTCAGGAGGCTGAGGCGGAAGAATTGCTTGAAACCGGGAAGCAGAGATTGCAGCGAGTTGAGATTGCACCATTGCACTCCAGCCTGGGCAACAGAGTGAGACTCTGTCTCAAAAAACAAAAAAAAATAGTGAGTTGTGCTACCCCCATGAGCATGCACTCCATTGACACTTTTGTTTTCTGTGAAATGCTCACTTTTACATGATGGAACTAATCCAGTATAATCAATCTGCCACCATATGACTGACTGATCACTCCAAAGAATCACGTCATATGAGAAACCACATGTTGCTCCGTGGTGCTAGCAGATTGGACACACAACATTAGCTATACCTAGTCGACCATTGGTGAGTAGCAGTCTACATTGCTGAGCCCATGTACATCCTTTATTGCTGCCATTTTGGCATCTTGGCCACTTTGTTCATGGACTCATTGAGCAATGACACATAGGGATGACTGGGAAAAAATGCTAACTGCTATCCACAAACTATGTCATCCTAACTACTTGATAATTAAACTCTTCCTCTGCTGAGATTATTCTTTGGTTAGCACTCAGGTGAAATGCAAATATTTCCACATTTCACCCATTGAAAAGGGTTTATCCATATACCTCTTCCCCAGACTTCTCTTTCAGTACTTATCTAATCATCTTCCTTCCAGATTCTTGACCATCCAGCTAAACACCTGGTTGCAGCCTATGAATTAATATAGACTTTTAACCTCTGGCCATTTCTTTTTCCAAGAAAGATAAACCAAAGTTTTACACACTGGGAGAATTTTCCTTCACCACTGTTTTTCAGGGAGGACCCAAAAAGGGTCTATAATTCTTCAGCCGCTTACTCCCAACTGGTGCCTGTATATCATGCAGAGTGATCTGTAAACCAGGCCAAAGCTTTCTCTTCTTGAATTAACTAATTATAAAGAGTTCACAAGGAAATCAGAGGTATGGGTTGGGTGTAAGAAGGTAATGCAGCAAGAGTAGGAGCCCTGGGCCCAATTATCATGTAACTTACCTGAGCCTTTAAGGCCTACTAGGGCCCAATCTCATGAATACTGCTTCCATTTGAAGATAGAGTGCTGTTCTAGACACCCAACCTTATAGCTTGATGACTCAGACAGTCACCTAGTTCACAGTGGGTAGTTTAGGTTACATGGTAACTTGGTGGCCAATGATTAACTGTTCAGTCTCTACTAAGGTTCAGCAGCAAATAAAAATCTTCTACTAAAAAGAGATTATTCACTGAATATGATGCAAATTTGCTCCAAAATCCTAACGATCTCTACTATTATGCACTATTGTAGCCTGCTAACGAGTCCAAACAGCACCTCTGTCTCTACCAATGACACTTCACATCCCTTTGGATCTGCTGGATAATTCGGCCTAAGTGGTAGAGCAGCTTGCACAGTAGCCAAGACCTGTTGGAGAATATTCTGGCCTCCACTTAATAGTTTTTGGATCACTTGGTAAATGGGCCAGAGTAACCTACCCAAATGAGGAGAGTATTGTTTTCAAAATTCAAAGAGACCCATTAGATACTGTATCTCTTTTATGCTTGTAGAAGGTTGTAGACGCAACAATTTAATCTTTGCTTTATTTTACCCTGACGAATAACAGAAGTAGACTTCTAGAAATTTCACTGAAAGGAAAAGCCCCTGAATTTTTGCCAATTTTATTTCTCAACATCTGGAATGCAAATACTTTATCAATAAGTCTAGAGTAATAGCTATTTCTTGCTCACGAGGTAAAATAACCTAGTGTCATATATGTAATAGGCGAGCATTTTGTCTTGTGGAAATAAAACATGATCAAATTTCCTGAATACTAAATTATTACATAGGACTGGAAAGTTGATATACCCTTGAGGCAGGACAGTGAAGATGTACTGCTGGCCTTGCCAGCTGAAAGCACACTTCTTCTGGTGGTCTTTATTAACAAATATTAAGAAAAAAAGCATTTTCTATGTTAACAGCTGTATACCAGATACTAGGGGATGTGTTAATTTGCTCAAGCAATAAAACCACATCTGGGACAGCAGCTACAATTGGCATCAACACTTAGTTAAGCTTGTTATTTTTCACTTTCATTTTCCAAGTTCCATCTGCTTTCTGGATAGGCCAAATAGATAAGTTGAATGGGGATGAGTAAAAATCATCATCTTTTCTTTCAAGTCCTTTATGGTGGCATTAATGTTTGTAATCCTTGTAAATCAAGTATTGCTTTTGATTTACCATTTTCTGTATAGAGTTGTTTCCAGTGGTTTCCACTTGGCCTTTCCCACCATGATAGCCTTAACTCCACAGAATAAAAACACAATGCAGAGATTTTGCCAGTATGCCCACGTCAGCTAGACATACTATATAGCACAGGGTGTGTTCAAGGATCCACTGAACCCGCTATAAGATAGACATGACTTAAAACTCCACAGATTACCTGACCTCCATAAGGTCCCACACTGACTTGTAAACTACACTAGTGTTTTATATCACCTGGAACTAGTATCAGGTCAGAGCTAATACCCAATAATCCCCAAAAATGTCTCACAATTGTCTTTTCCTATTGCATGGTAATTCTAGTAAAAGGCTACAGGTCTCTTTGGGGAATGCTGGAAGGAAGATCAGTATAACTTTTAGGCAGTTAAGTGGGTCCCTTTGTAAGCAAACCCAGTGTTCTCTTAATTCAAGGGTTCCAGTTTTGTAAACTGAATCCAATCTAGGAATTTACGAAGACTCCATGATTGTTTTGGTAATTTATGTTTGGAGTCTGTTTATTTGACCTAAAAGTTTCTGTTCATAAATATCAATTAAAAGTTTAGCAGATGGTCAAACTACTTTTTCCCCTAGGGAGACCATAATCAACTAGCCAATTCCTTAAATCTCTGCAAGTCAGACAATTCTAATTACTGTTTTGACCTTCTGTTCATTAAGGCAATTATACTACCTTGTCATTGGCAATTGCATACCACCACTTGGCTTCTGCACCCTAGGATACAATTATGTCCATTGCATTTAACAATCCCAGTTCAGTGGCAATATTTCCCAATATACTTTCTGACCTACAGAGAGGATAAATATAAGGCTCTTCAACATTGCTGAGGCCCTCCTTACAGATTTATTTCTTAAAGTTATAGTGAAACGTGTTTCCTCTGGACCCTTGAAGAGTGAGTAACCAAGTTTCACATGATGAATCTAACATTCACATCTCTCTAAGCTTTAGAATTCTTCTTCCAGGGTATACCAAGGCTAATCTGGCATTTCAACCTGGTTTTGGCTAAACAGCCAATCAAACTGTTAAAGCCCCTTCTAATCCATGAAGTTGCAACAATGAATTCAAATTCTGTTTTCTCATATCAGAACATTTATCTTGGTTTAACATTTTTTTCTTCCATTATTATCCGATACCATTATTATCAATTCCCACACATAGTTCTCATATTTCTTTCTGTATATACTGTAAATATGTTATTTTGGGCTATAGCTCATATTCCTGTGGTTTACAGTTTGACCTCACCCATCTAGGCCTGCAGGAACATAAGTCTAATTGTAAGTCTAGAAGAAAAGAGGGGTAGTGGATATAGGTCTTGTCCAGAACTAGCAATGTCTTGCAAGGTAACTATCTATCTGAGGGAAAGTAGCTTCTTTGGACAAAAATTAAAAAATTTAAAAAAATACTAAACTCCAAGACACAAATTAAACCCTTCAGACAAGGGTACCAAAATACTGTTAAAGAAGACTCAGCTGAATTTAGGCATTTGATGTCCTCTGTTCACAGGGATCTGCCTATGAATGTAAATTGACTCAATGCTTCAATTAACAGACACAGATTGGCTGAATAGATAAAGAAACAAGACTCTACTATATATGACAAACCCACAGCTATCATCATAATAAGTAGGGTAAAGTTAAAAATGGAAAGTCTTTCCTCTAAGATTTGAAGCAAGACATTTTCCCTACTTATATTTAATATAGTACTAGAAGTCCTGGTCAGAGTAATTAAGCAAGAGAAAAAAATAAAGGGCATTCAAATTGGAAAGGAAGAAGTCAAATTAGCTTTATTCACAGATAACATGATCTTAAATATAGAAAAACCTAAAGACTTCAACACAAAAAAAAACTGTTGAAACATAATAAATTCAGTAAATTTACATGCAAAAAAATCAACATACAAAAGTCAGTAGTACTTATATATGCCAACAGCAAAAGAAAAAAAATCTGAAAAAGAAATTAAGGAAGCAATGTCATTTATAATATCTACAAATAATATAAACTACCCAGAAATTAATTTAACAAAAGAATTAAAATATCTACACTGGGAAGATAAAAAACACTGATGAAAGAAATTGAAGAGGATAAATAAAAACATATTTCCTTTTTATGAATTGAAACAATATTTTTAAATGACAATATGACTCATAGCAATTTAGAGTCAATGCAATTCTTATAAAAATACCAATGATGTTCTTTACAGAAATCAAAAAATAATCCTAAATTTTTTATGGAACCACAAGACTCTGCCAAAACAATCCTGAGCAAAAGGAACAAAACTGAAGCCATCATACTATCTGACTTCAGAATTTACTACAAAGCTATAGCAACCAAATCAGCATCATATATTGGCATAAAAACAGACAAATAGACCAATGCAGCAGAATAGATAACTTAGATAAAAATCCACACATTCACAGCCAACTCATGTTTGACAAATGTTTCAAGGCTGTAAAATGGGGAAAAGACGGTTTATTCAATTAATGGTGCTGGAAAACCTGGATAACTATGCAGAAGAATGAAACTAGACCTCTATCTGTGATCATACACAAAAATCAAATCAACACAGATTAAAGACTTAAGTCTAAGACATCAAACTATGAAACTACTAGAAAACTTTGGGGAAATGATTTTTTGTCTTTTCCCAGGAAGTTGGTCAAGGCAAAGACTTTTTTGTGTAACACCTCAAAAGCATAGGGAACTGAAAGCAAAAATAGACAAATGGAAACAAATCAAGCTAAAAAGCTTCTAGACAACAAAGGAAACAATCAACAAAGTGAAAAGACAACTCACACAATGGAAAAAAATATTTGCAAACTATGCATCTGACAAGAAATTAATAACCAACATATACGAGGAATTCAAATAACTTATAGCAAAAACAAGTAATCCAATTTTAAAAATGAAGAAAAGATTTAAATAGACGTTTCTCAAAAAAAGAGATACAAATGGCTAACACGTATGTTAAAAAAAGGTTCAACGTCACCAATCAGACAAATGCAAATCAAAACCACAATGAAATATCATCTCACCTCAGTTAATATGGCTTTTATAAAAATGATAGGCAATAATAGATGCTGATGAGAATGAGGAGAAATGAGAATCCTTGCACAATGTTGGTAGGTATGTAAATTAGTACAACCACTATGGAGAACAGTATAGTTTTCCCTCAAAAAAAAAAAAAAAAAAAAAAAAAGAACTGTTATATAATCCAGCAATCTCACTACTGGGTATATATCCAAAAGAAAGGAAATCAATATATCAAAGAGATGTCTATGCTCTGCTTACTGCAACACTATTCACAATAGCCAAATTGTGGAAGCAACCCAAGTTCCTATCAAAGGATGAATGGATAAAGAAAATGTGGTATATATTTATATAAAAAATACATTTATATAAAATATATATACAATACATATATACAATACATATATACAATTAAATACTATTGTTCCATTGAAAAGAATAAAATTCTGTTATTTGCAGTAACATGGTTGGAACTGGATGCTAAGTAAAATAAACCCAAGCACAAAGAGACAAATATTACATGTTCTTATTCATATGTGGAAGCTTAAAAAGTGGCTCTCTTACATAGAGGGTAGGTTGGTGGTTATCAGAGGCTAAGAAGTGGAGGGAATAGAAGAATAAAAAGAAGTTGATTAGTGGGTAGAAATATATGATTTGATACAAAAAATAAGATCTTGTGTTACATAGATCAGTAGTGTGGCTATAGTTTACAATTATCTATTGTACATTTCAAAATAGCCAGAAAAGAAGAATTTGAATGGTTATAGCATAAGGAATATAAAAGTATTTCAGATGATAGATATCCCAAGTTCACTGATCTGATCTTTACAAATTATGTGCATGTGTTAAATCATCACATGTATACCAAAACTATGTACATGTATTATACATCAATAATAAAAATTAGAAAGTAGAATTTAAAAATGGTTATGTCTGCTGTAAACATCTTACTTTAGCTTACAACATATAAATATATATTTATTTGACAATTTTTATTTAGACTTTAAATATTTCTCCATTGATTGGAATAAACTTTTCTGCATAATCATATCAATAATGCATCACTAATACCTCCAGTCATAAAATCTTTAAAGTAGAACAAGCACTTAACGGTACTTGTTAATTATCCCTTGCCCATCATTCTGTGAAATTAATTTTTTTCTAATTTTTTATAACATTTTTCCAATCCTACTTAAAAAGGCAATTATTATGGTGGCTCATTTCCTCAAATTCTTGCAAAACACTTAACATGCTTTTTATAGAAATAACTGTTTTCATGATTCTGTTTAATCAGTCCTATTTAATATCCTATTTAATAATATTATGTAATTAAATTGCAAGTTCAAACGGGCACAAAGATTGAACATATCAAATATCAGAAAGAGAAACATAAGGACACTTACCAATGTTTTTCATGTCCTATCAAGACATGAAAAGGATCTAATATAGTGAACTGGTAAAAGGAAGTCAGTTAGAGAAAATTCTACCATACACACTTCATGTATTGAATTAGCATTGGTAATGTACAAAGTGTTAGGAAGTCAAAGATTACTAATAAGTCAATGCAGATATATGCTGTGGTTCTGATTCGAGCCTCAAATTCATCCTCAGTTTCAATTTTTAATTCTCCCTTAGCTAGCTGTATGATTTGCACAAAGTATAATACTTAAATCTTTGTTCCTTTCATCTCACCTATAAAATCATACAAAATTATACATAACTTAAATTGTTGTGAGGATTAAGTATGTTGATTATAAGTAAAGTATATAGGACAGTGTTTGGCATAGCACCAGAGACCAAGAAACATTCTTCTTTTTTAAAAATAAACAATGGTGTCTGTCTTGAGGAGGGTTCTAGGATATATATTCAAAGGAAAAATTAAAGAAGTACCAGGATCTTTTATATTTTAATTATTACTAGATTATGTCATTCAGTAGGACATAGCGGGATAGTCTTTTAAAGCACTGGCCAAGAAGAGAAAGGGAATTTGCATCACTTGTAATTTTCAGTGCTAAGTAATGGAGACTAAGAATGTGATTCTCATGTGCTGCACTTGAACATTAGGAATTATACTTAATACACGGTTGTAAATATCTCTACTGGTACAGGAAAAGTACAGAAAACAAACCACCAATTGATGTTAGATGGAAATATTGTTCTGTGTGGTAGTCAGCTGTTCCAGTTGGATCTATCCTACAAAACATACACAATGTGTCTTCGTATATTACCAGGACTCATCTTGCCATGTCCTAGGCCATCCATAGCAATGGTCATCCTATAGTTACAGTTGATTAAGATGGACAACCAACCCATTCAGGCTAATTAGCTTCTTTCTCTCAAGCATTTGGAACTGGGATTGAGAAATTACCTGGGCATGGTAGCGTGCATCTGCAGTCCGGCTGCTTGGGAGGCTGACATCAAAGAATTACTTGAGCCTGTGAGGCAGAGGTTGCCGTGAATTGAGACCACTCCATTGCACTCTAGCCTGGGCAACAAAGTGAGATCTTGTCTAAAAAAAAAAAAAATTATATGTAATTAGTTTCATTCCTCAATTCAAGCCGGGAAGATATGTAAACTAATGAGTTTTAAAGCAACCACTTTATGGAGAAGGAGGAAATGGCAGTGGCTAAGAAAAGAATTAATGAAATGTCTATACATAGAGTGAAATACCTAATACTATATTCTTTTTTTTTTTTTATTATACTTTAAGTTCTGGGACAAATGTGCAGAATGTGCAGATTTTTTATACAGGTATACATGTGCCATGGTGGTTTGCTGCACCCATCAACCCATAATCTACATTAGGTATTTCTCCTAATGCTATCCCTCCCCTTGCCCTCCACCCCCAACAGGCCCCAGTGTGTGACATTCCCCTCCCTGTGTCCATGTGTTCTCATTGTTCAACTTCCACTTATGAATGAGAACATGCGGTGTTTGGTTTTCTGTTTCTGTGTTAGTTTGCCGACAATGATGGTTTCTAGCTTCATCCATGTCCCTGCAAAGGACATGAACTTATTATTATTTTTATGGCTGCAGAGCATTCCATGGGATATATGTGCCACATTTTCTTTATCTAGTCTATTGTTGATGGGCATTTGAGTTGGTTCCAAGTCTTTGCTATTGTAAATAGTGCTGCAATAAACATACATATGCATGTGTCCTTACGGCAGAATGATTTATAACCTTTTGGGTATACACCCAGTAATAGGATTGCTGGCTCAAATAGTATTTCTGGTACTAGATCCTTGAGGAATCACTCAATAAACTAGATATTAATGGAACATATCTCAAAATAATAAGAGATATGTATGACAAACCCACAGTCAATATCATACAGAATAGGCAAAAGCTGGAAGCACTCCCTTTGAAAACTGGCACAAGACAAGGATGCCATCTCTAACCACTCCTAGTCAACATACTATTGGAAGTTCTGGCCAGGGAAATCAGGTAAGAGAAAGAAATAAAAGGTATTCAAATAGGAAGAGAGAAAGTCAAATTGTCTCTGTTTGCAGATGACATGATTGTATATTTAGAAAACTCATCATCTCAGCCCAAAATCTCCTCAAGCTTCAGCAAAGTCTCAGGATACAAAATGAGTGTGCAAAAATCACAAGCATTCTAATATGCTATTAATAGACAAACTGCCAAATCATGAGTGAACTCCCATTCACAATTGCTACAAAGAGAATAAAATACCTAGAAATACAACTTACAATGGATGTGAAGGACCTCTTTAAGGAGAACTACAAACCACTGCTCAAGGAAATAAGAGAGGACACAAACAAATGGAAGAACATTCTATGCTCACGGATAGGAAGAATCAATATCATGAAAATGGCCATACTGCTCAAAGTAATTTATAGATTCAGTGTTATCCCCATCAAGCTACCATTGACTTTCTTCACAGAATTAGAAAAAACTACTTTAAATTTCATATGGGACTAAAAAAGAGCCTATATAAATAAGACAATCCTAAGCAAAAAGAACAAAGCTGGAGGCATCATGCTACCTGACTTCAAACTATACTACAAGGCTACAGTAATCAAAACAGCATGTTACTGCTACTAAAACCGATATACAGATAAACAGAACAAAACAGAGCTTCAGAAATAGCACCACACATCTACAACCATCTGATCTTTGACAGACCTGACAAAAACAAGCAATGGGGAAAGGATTTCCTATTTAATAAATGGAGTTGGGAAAACTGGCTATCCATATGCAGAAAACTGAAACTGGACCCCTTCCTTACACCTTATACAAAAATTAACTCAAGATGGATTAAAGACTTAAATGTAAGACCTAAAACCATAAAAACCCTAGAAGGAAACCTAGGCAATACCATTCGGGACATAGGCATTGGCAAAGACTTCATCACTAAAACACCAAAAGCAACTGCAATAAAAGCAAAAACTGACAAATGGAATCTAATTAAAGTGCTTCTGCACAGCAAAATAAACTCTCCTCAGAGTGAACAGGCAACCTACAGAATGGGAGAAAATTTTTGCAATCTACCCATCTGACAAAGGGCTAATATCCAGAATCTATAAGAAACTTAAATTTACAAGAAAATAACCAACAACCCCATCAAAAAGTGGATGAAGGATATAAACAGATACTTCTCCTAGGAAGATATTTATGAAGCCTACTGTATTCTTAAATGAGGCAGAGAGACTGCTTTGTTTCCAGTTTGTTTTCCAGGTCCAAAGTCTTGAGAGGCTGACTATACTTACTGCCCTTTATTACTTATAATCAATTCCCTCTTTTCACTAAAGCTAGTTTGAGTGAGTTTATGTTATTATCAATGAAAAGAGCTTTGACCAAGAACAGTTCACTGTTTTACATGGAGGAGTGGTTATTAATACAATGACTCCCAGTGGTCAGGCCTCCTCAATCAAATGAAATGGAGGAGAAGCAATTATGTGAGACTTTCCAACAACAACAATAAAACATTAAATTATTTCAACAAGAAGTAAAAAGAAGAGAGAAAAACTACTTTTTCTAAGTTTAAGTAACCAGGCTATTGCCTATATAATTGGTTTAAATTTCCCAGAGGGTTCTAGTACATAAAAACATCTGGAATCAGAAGTCGTTAGATGTATTAGAAAATAGAGTCTATATTTAGAAAAGATCTCATTTGTGGTTAAACTAAAATGCCACTAAAAGTAGGATTCTGCAGTGAGGAAGAATTCATAGAGGCCAATGCTCTGAAAATCTCAGCAAGGACTAGTTGGTGGTAATAGACAAGTGCCTCCTCCTATCTCAGAGTTCTAGGGCCATAGAGAAATTCATTGATAGCAGGATTTTAGACACAGCTTACTGAATGCAAAATTTTCCAGATTTTTTAAGAGCCTTTCCAGAGAGGGAGAATTCTCGTGTCAAATTTCTCATGTACCTTAAGGATCTTTCTAATTTATATACTATTTCTACTTATACTTACATTTTATATTTCTCAAGGACTGATTGATTCATTCCACAGTCATTTATTGACCAATCTCCATATGGCCAGCTCAGAGCCAGGTCTCAAAGAGGCAGGTATAGAAGACAGTCTTTTCTCTCAAGGAATTTGAGTCAAGTAGACAGAAAATTAGAGAAACAAATGCAGTAAAATGCCAAAATATATGTGAACTTGAGTACTTTGAAACAGAGCAAAAGGGCATCTACTTCATTTTGTGTAGGAGTGGGGGAAATGAAAGATTCTTGGGATAGAGAAATCATGAATGAGTCTTTATGTTTGGGATAACAGCAGTTTCTAATCAGAGGGAACAGCATGTGGGCAAAGTCATGAAAAGATGATAGAACAACGCATGGGGTGTATGGAAGTAAAGAGGGAGTGATTAAAAATAGGCTGGAGCCTAAGGCAGAGATGAGGTCTAGCAGGGGTTTATAGACTATGCTTAATAATTGATATTTTTGTCTTACAGACATTGAAGACAGGATGAAGTGTATATACAGCAAAATGACATGTTCAGGTTTCATATATGTCATGTATTTGCATATTAAATAATGAGGTAAAACAACAGTTGTCATTTATTGAGCCTCTATAATTAGATCCTGAAGGAATAACTAATATCCAGAAAAATTTGTGTAAGGCATTACAGAGTGGTTTACTAAATTTTGCTGAATTGACTAGAAAATACTTTTTGGAACCAGAATTGAAGTTTGCATCTGAGTTCCTGTCCTTTGTATTATAACATTTGCTTTCTGATTCAAAATCTAGGTTTAATAGTTTAACTACAGTGTCTGTTTAATGTGTTATTCTTGAATGTTGTGCTGATACAAGTTTTTGGGCTCATTTAGAACTCAAGTCTATTGCCTACAATCATAAAATAATTTTTTGAGGGGGAGAAATCTCTGGTGGTATCGTATGTAACTACATATCTACATCATCACACCCCAAAAAAGTCTTCATGTGCCTCTATTATGTAACTTTTTGTTTCCCAATAAACTATATTTTCTTTGAGGATAAGAAATATGACTTATTCTTTTCCATAATAATAAAGATTTAAAAATTATTCACACTTGACCAGTCTGTGATCTAGGCAGTTCACATTAAAAAAAAAAAATCTCAATTTACCCTCATGGAGTAAGTAATTTTTCCATTTTAAAGATAAGCAAGATACCAAGTGCTTCAGAACAGTCTAAGGTCATTTATCAAGTAAGTGCTGGATTCAAGGTTTGATTGCAGGCTAAATGAATCTCTCATTTGTAATCAGGTTTATTTCACCATGCTTGGCAAATGGTAAGCACAGTAATTATTTGTTGATAAATGCATGAACAAATTACTTTATCACACTTTGAAAATAAACAGCTTTTAAGTATTCACCAGAACAAAGTTGTTCACATGATTTCTGTAATATCTAAACATACAAATGATTTAAACTACACTTGAGTTAAAATAAGCTTACTGTATATAAACAACATTGTGCATGTAGTCTGAGCCTACATTTTGCCAAATGCTATCACTTGAATGTGTCCCCCCCAAAAGTTCATGTTTTGGAATCTTAATTCCAAAAGTTAAACATTGATAGTACTTGAAGGTGGGGCATTTGGGAGACAACTATTGTTAGATGAAATCATGAGGGTGGGGAACTTACAATCGGGAATATTGGCTTTGTAAAGAGAGACCTGAGCTGGCAACCTCTGCCATGTGATAACTCTTGCCATGTCATGATACAGCAGAAAGACCTTTAGCAGGGGCCAGGCACAGTGGCTCATGCCTGCAATCCCAGCACTTTGGGAGGGCAAGGCAGGTGGATCATGAGATCAGGAGATTAAGACCATTTCGACCAACATGGTGAAACCCTAACTACACTCAAAATACAAAAATTAGCTGAGCGTGGTGGCACATGCCTGTAGTCCCAACTACTCGGGAGGCTGAGGCAGGAGAATTGCTTGAACCCAGGAAGTGGAGGTTGCAGTGAGCCAAGATCGTGCCACTGTACTCCAGCCTGGCAACAGAGAAGATTTCATTAAAAAAAAAAAAAAAAGAAGAAGACATTTAGCATATCCTGACACCATGTTCCTAGACTTCCCAGAATGGTGAGCTACGTAAACTATTTTTTATAAATTACCCAGTCTGTGGTATTCGGTTATTGTAACAGGAAATGACTTAAGACACCAAATAACTGTATAAATGAACATTTCTTTTAATTCCCAACATCAGTTTTTTTCTACAGGCATCCTAGTTATAAGGCATTCTAATAATCAGTTCTGAAAGCACCAGTCTGGTTATATGCCATCACTGCAGTTCCATTGTGCTACATTTATTACATCATCTGTGCAGACACATCCCAGGACTATGTAAAACTCTACAGCAAACTTAGGTGTGCCATCTCAAAAGTTTTTCCATCCACCACTACTTACTCTGAACTACTTTCTCTTAATGTTCCTTGTTTTTCTTTGTGTTGTTTATAACCTATTTTTATCCATTTTCTTATCTCCACTTTTTTTTCTGGACCTCTAATTTGGATCCAACATCTATATTTTATGCAAGCACAGCCTCTGTCTCCCACCACTAATGCTTACCCTCAAGTTGCTCCCATGAACCAGGCTGACCTTAGGTCTCAGAGGATCAGTGGGTAGGGATTAGTTTTCATCTTGCCTCCATTTTCAAAGCAGAGATACCATGTTTCTAAAGCTTTGTTTTTAATTGCTACATGAGTTAGTTCTGACACTGCTATAAAGAACTGCCTGAGACAAGGTATTTTAGAAAGGAATGAGGTTTAATTGACTCCGAGTTCTGCATGGCTGGGGACACTTACAATCATGGCTGAAGGTGAAGGTAAAGCAAGACACCTTCTTCAAAAGGCAGCAGGAAGAAGAATAAATGTAAGAGGAACTACCAAACACTTATGACATCAGATCTCATGAGAACTCACTCACTATCATGAGAACAGCATGGGGGAAACTGCCCCCAGGATTCAACTACGTCCACCTGGTCTCTCCCTTGACAGCTGGGGATTATGGGGATTATAATTCAAGATGAGATTTTGGGTGGGGACACAGCCAAACCATACCAATTATATATTCCTGATTAGCTCACTTGCTCTTTCAATATACTATGAGAATTGGTTCTCAGAAGATTTCGTGCATCGAATCCAGGTATCAGAAATTGATATGCACTCTGATTCAGATAATAATGTGATTCTTTGTCTCTCTTTATAAAATAAAGTTAGAAATGCTTGTACTACCTATCCACAGGTGCATTGTTGTTCTAGTGATACGGCATATGTAAGGTCACAGTGAAAGCATCTTCCAGGAGTAAGGCTAAAAAAAAAAAAAATAGAATGCTCAATTACACTATCGAAGGAGCAGAATTTAAGCAGGCTTTTGTTCTTTTTTTGTCCAGTACTATCACGGGGCTGGAGTGCGACAGCGTGATCTTGGCTCACTGCAACCTCTACCTCCCAGGTTCACACAATTCTGCCTCAGCCTTCCAAGTAGCACCTCCCAAGTACAGGTGCACACCATCACACCTGGCTAATTTTTTGTATTTTTAGTAGAGATGGGGTTTCACTATGTTGGCTAGTCTGGTCTCGAACTCCTGACCTTGTGATCTGCCCACCTCAGCTTCCCAAAGTGCTGGGATAGGCATGAGCCACCGCACCCAGCCACTTATGTTCTTTCTTATACAAAAGATGCTTTTCTTTTGTTGTTGTTGTTGTTAATAATGTGATGAATCCTGGAGTCTTTATAAATCAAATATAAAATTAAATAAGATGTAAATTTAAAAGAGTAGAGACTCTCATATTAAATTAAATTTTAACTACTGAAGATATATTTTCTTATAGTGCTTTGGAAACCAAATATATTTGTGTTATCTCCTCACACTACTGATTGGAATTAGACTCAACCTAATAAGAACACTGAGAACTGGAGGTAGTTATCAATGTCTCTTTTTAAATTGATAGAAATAGTGAATGTTACTTTATACTTGTATGCATATACTTACAATTTCCTCTTTAGTGTATTATAATTTACCTTTTCTGTTTTATGAAATATAGAGCATTATTTAAAATGTGGTTATTATCAAGATTAAGAATTCTAATAGCTGGACTTCAAGTTTTACAGCTTAAAGCTTAGTGGCTCAACGCTTGGTAAATAAGCACCTCTCTGCGCCCTTTAAATAGTATTTAAGCTGAGTTAAGTTTATGAGTTAGCTATAAAATTATAATTTGGTTCTGAAGAGGAAACCTCATTTAGTGGCACTCAACAAACTAATATAGTGACCCTAAATCCCAACCTGACTGTTTAGTTATTACAACACACCGCTATGAAGACTATTAACAGGCCTAATTAAGGCATCAATCACCTCTCAGAACCTCTATAACCTTACAATAACTCTTTTTATGGCATTTTTAGCAATTTGCTCTAATGCGCGAGGGCCATATACAAGTGAATTGGATATTAGGGGCCCTGATAACACGAGGCCATTTGGCAAGCACTCCCAGCCCCTACACTTTCACAAGCTCGCTGGGAAACAGACCAGAGTACTTTCTAAGGAGGACAGAGTGGAGTCTGAGCTGGTCTCTCTAACACAACCCAATATGCTGCCAGGTTTTTAGGCTTGTGTAGGCGTTCAAACAGAATAATATAGGCATTGGGCATTTCCATTTTAAAGACTTTTTCTTTTTTTTGTTCACGCTGCATATCCAGAACAGCCTCTCCGTGGAGCAAATCACCTATTACAACAGCCACTTTGTATGCAGCTGTATGGGCAAACTTTCTAAAAAGCACATTAAACACTTTTGACCTATTGTGTTAATGGACCTGACTTTCTCAACTGAGTATCTTTCTAGTAAATCAAGTACACTTTACTAAGACAGGCTTAAGGGTAAGACATTATTTGGTAAACCTCAGTGAGATCATACAGTTCAGTTTATCCTGTTGTAGGTTTTGGTATGTTCTAAGTGATTATTCAAGTGGGAAATTCACAGATATTTTCATATTCCTCTTCTTTCCTGCTTCATAGGTCAGCAGGGTGTTAGAGAGAAGAAGACAGGAACGTAATGTCTATACTGGAAGAAAACCAACTTCAACATCTCAAGAGAATATAAATTTTATGACTGCAGGGAATGGAGTTAGCAGATTCAGAGGATGGTACTTGTGAAGATATGATTAATAAAGTGAGGACTTAAAGCCTAACCTGGTGCTACCAATTAAGTGCTGTGGTCGTGGCACACATTACAGACTACTAAATAAGAAACACATCATATGATGCTACATGAGGGATCAAAAGTCTTCCTAAACTTGTAGTCTTCCAAAAGTTAGTTACTTGGTTTGCATTTCTTATGTTAGTCATTCACTTCAATTAGTGTATTAGAGTTCAAAATCTAAAGGTGTTAGCCTTTAAGGGGTAATGTTTCACATTTGGGTATTTCTCTATTTGAGTGAATTAGCTAAATACTTATCAAATAAGTAAATTCATGAAGACATCAGGCAGGGATATGGCAGTTTTGAAAGAGGAACTAGGTTGGAGTTATGGGAAGATATTTCTAAGATGTCTAATAACCAGTTGACTTCTATTGGAAGAGATGTCTAGATGTCTTGATCATAGGCAAATGTGGGAGGGGACAGATTTAATTTAGAGAACTAAGGAATGAAGAGACAGGCTTTCTAGAGGGGCTCCAAATAAGCAGGATATCACAGAGATAAAAGAATGATAATGTTTTTTGTTGTTGTTTAGTTAAGGTAACTTAGCTGCTCTAACCAACAAATCCTAAAATAATATGTAAGGGCTTAATCATGACAATTCACTTCCTGCATATGTTAAGTCCAAAACGTTTGCTCTTGATTGACAGGCAGCTTTCCTTTAATTAATAATTTAGGGACATTTATCTCATAGTGTCATCAACTTTGTAAGCATGACGTCAAAGGTTACCAAACTCAATTGCAAGAAGTGGGTAGAAAGGGAAAGGTGTTGGAGACATGCAACTGCAAAGGAGTCTGATAAATGGGCTCAGTGAGAGCTCAGTGGTCTCTGCAATGCTGGCACTTTCCTGAGCCTTGGTCTTGATTCTTTGTCTTACAGTCTCTGGCATTCTAAAGTAGGTCATACTTAGACAGAAAAGGATGTATAAGCTTAGACAGGGTACATAAAGTAGGAGACAAAAGGAGTGAAGATGTTTTCTTGTTGCTCAGCTTTGGTAAAAACCAAAACAAAAACCACATTTCTGCTTGTTGGTACAGGAAGAATTGATATTTGAGAAATAAGGGCTGTCAGAACCAGATTGGAGTCTTCTATTTTGTTCATTTTGACAGAGTTATTATACATGGAACTAAGACTACATAACACTACTAAATGTGTAGAGTATAGAAAAAGAGTCTTGACACTCCTGATCTTCTTCTGTCCCCTGACTATGCTAAATTTTTGAGTGATAAAATTTATCTGATGGTTTTCTTAGTTAAAACACAAAAATTATTAAATCTGCTTCTATCTGAATCAAAAATATCGTGGGGATTATGTGGAATTATTTCATTTACTCTTCAGTTGGGGGACTTAGATGGGCTATAGGCTCAGTCATGTATTCTAACTGCATTCGTCTTTAAATAATCTGGAAAATGTGATTCGTAAAGTATAGAGGGAGATAACCAAATTGGCTTCACACTAAGTTTTTAAAAAGTATTCTGAGTTGGCTGCCATCCCCAGTTTACATATTTGCTTCTAGAGAAAGCACTTTTGAAAATTATCAAGCCTGATGTTGCGTATTAACCCCTGGAAAATAGATCTGTGATATGCACCCAATATCTTCATTTAAGAACCCTAAACCCTTATATTCACAAGTTCCAGGTATTCCTTAGGCTAAGAACTACACTAGAACATTAAGACATTATACAATTTAATTTCCTATTAAATGAAACAATAGGAAAAATACCATCTTTTCTACGGTTAATTCCCTATTTGTTAATAAAAATGGTTTTTTTTGTTGTTGATATTGTTTACATTGTGCATTCAATCTCTATACTCAAATATTGTTACTGTTGAGTAATGTCAAATCGGTGCCTAATGTTGCGTCCCTAAATGCTTGTGGAAAACATTATTATGAAGTTGATCATTAGAGCTTAAGGATCGTCATTAATTTTAAACCAAAGCTATAAAAAGCATAGAGTGTCCACAATGATGATCAGCTCCTTAAAAAGATGTGAGGATAACTGTGCAGATTTCTTTAAATTACTCAGTCAATTTTAAAAGAGAAATATTGTTGGCATTTTCATCACTTTTCTTCATAAGGGATGCTTCTATACTCATAGCATAAGGTGACTCATCACAACTCTGTCACAGTGAGTGGTCAGAAGGCATAAGCCAGAACTCCAGCATTATCTAACAGCTGTCACTTCCATTTAAGGGACCAACACATTCTCTCATGGACACTTCCTGGGGCAGCCTTTTGGAAATTGCTCATCTAATAATTGAGAAAATGAGGAAGGTGTTTACTCTAAAATAATCATAGAAATTGACTTAACATGAAATGGTAATTTTGCCTTTTAGCATTGTTTAAGAATGTGATTTTCTCTTACTTAGGAAATTAGTTCAGATTTTTGAGGATTTTGTGATTCCATTTCTTTCTTCTGGTTATAGAGCATTTGCTATTTATATTCAACATTTTCTTCACCTGCAATGTGATGCAACATACAGATTTATAAATCAACAGATCATACTAAGTTTTTTTTAAAAAGCATCTATACCTTCACACCACATTTTTAGCCTTGCACTATAGAGAAGTAGACTTACTATATTTTTTCTTCCTGTGTTGAAGAGAGTATTGGTTAGGAAATATATTATCCTACAAGTAACAAAGACATCACCGCCACAGACACTAAAAAAACATTGCTTAAAAATGTTGTGGAATTTGTTTTCCTCTAGTAATGGATAAGTCACAAAATAGTACAGATAACATGGTTACATGTTGTTATGGCCTAGGCTACTCCCATATTCATTCTCATGAAATGATTGCTGTGGCTCTAGCCAACACATTTAGGTTCCAGGATAGTAGAAATAAGAAGGCTAAGTATAAAGGCTGGTAAGTTCTTAAAGCATGACATTGTTTTAGAAAAACTTTCTGCAAGCCCTGCTCAACAACCTCTTGTAAGGCTCAGAAGCCTGTCCCATACACATGAATGCCTCAAATGGACTGGTAAATGTTGCTTCTAAACTGGGCACATTGTCAGTCTCAACAATATCTGGGTAAAGTAATCAAGAAAAAGTGAAGAATGGATAACATTTTATTAATTTATTTATTTTTAGAGATGAGATCTTGCTATGTTGCCCTGACTGGAGTGCAGTGGCTATTCATGGGCAGAATCATATCCCACTACAGCCTGAACTCCTACACCCAAGTGATCTTCCTGCCTCTGCTTCCTAAGTAGATGAACTACAGCCACATGCCACCAAGCCCAGCTTAGAGAATAAATAATAAGCAGCTAGTGGTCTTTGTCATGAGTTTACTAGAAGGGAAATTTCTGCTCCTCAAGTTTTCTCCACTTCCATCCTCTTTCAATCCTTTTTCCAGAGAGGGAGGACTGGCCAACATTTTTAGTCAGAGATTACAATTAATTCCTTTTACTAGGAGGCAGAATTGCAGGCCTTAAAGATGTAGACTCACTTCCTGAATCATCTCACATGTCCTGTTCCAAACTAATAAACAGATCAGGAGAACTTTCTAAACCATATTCTCAAAAGTACTGTGTTCTAGATTCTCTGCCTACTCCTGAGTAGGTGAAACACCAGTGACACTCACTGCAGGCTGAGTTTTTTTTTTTTTTTTTTTTGGCTTAAGACAATAGAACTTTATTTTCTCAAAGTTTTAGAGGCCAAAACTCTAAAATCAAGGAAGCAGAGCCATACTCTCTCCAAAAGGCTGTAGGGGAAAATCCAAAAGAATCTAGCCTGATGGTATTTGCTGTGAACATGGACTGTCAGATTTATTGTTAGAGTGCTAGACATATGCATCTGAGTTCCAGTACAAAGAGTTATTTTAGACCCACACAAAGAATGCACATTTTGAGGGTTATAGGTGGCTTGTCCAGAATTTGTCAAGTGGAACAATAGTCCACACTTGGTTACAGACTTCCAAGTTGTAGACTAATGGTGTATCTTCCATTAGTCAAGACTCCAAAGGGAAGGAGGAGAAATGAGATACATCACAAACCTCCCAGAGAAAGCTTTTATCTTAGCCAAATCTTAAAATCTGCAGAATTTAGAGTGTTATCCATTTGCCAGTTTGCTTGTTTCTTTTCTACCTTTCTCATGCACTCCTGCTCTGTCTCCAGCAGTCTTCTCATGATCTCTCTCATCAAGAAAGATTTTGACATAGACTATTTGGGCTCAGTGCTTGATCTTCTGCCTGTGTCTACCAAGTTATAATTATTCACTCATTTTTCCACTAGATGGATGGTTTCTTAGTGACAAAGACCATAGTGTGACACTGAATCTTCAGGGAATCCAGCAAAATTTTTAGTTCGTAGCTGTCAATTAATGGAAATTAGAATATTTTTTGATTTAATATAGGAATGAAAACTAATAATCCTGAATCACAAATGACCTAATCAGATCACAGGAAGCTTAGGAATTCAGCAGAAGTCAAAATCTTTACTTGTAGCAGTGGTTTATAAAGTGTTGTGGGTCAGGGAGAGCTATGGTAGTAAATTTTAAACAGATGTTCATCAGAATCACTTATGCTCAGTCCTGCATTCAGCGCTTAGATTCATATTCAGTAGATTTCGGGTGGGGCTGAGGATTCTGTATTTTTATACGACTCTTGGGATTCTGCTTTACAAACTGGATTGAATGAGTCAGAATGTGAGCTGTGGTGAACAGGTTCTAATCTGTCCCCTGTAGGCAGCTCCATCTTGGTCTGCTTTACATATACAGCAGTTCTCAGTGTTGGCCAGTAGAAATCGCCTAATCTACTAGTGATTGGCTAGTTTAGAATCAGCTTCTAAACTCCATATGCACAAATAGCACCCAGGAGAATAAAAATGGAGTCTTGTGGGAATGAGGGCCTTCTCTTTCCTGGTCCGGGAGGGGCATGTTTTCAATGGCTCCATGCCTCCATCCGCGAACCAAGCAGACTCTTCCTAGGTCCCCAAGGGGCGTGGCTTCACAGGCAGGAGTTTCCAGGATCCACGCCTTATCAGGCAACCAGAGGGGTTTCAAAGATAAAGTTCTTTGTCTCGGTTTCCCGTGGGCACTCTACGTCGGGAAAGCCAGGTGGGTTCCTTTGCCTAAAAAAAAAAAAAAAAAAGCCAAAATTTCTGGGAGGAGGGGCTTTGTAACTCAGAGTTGTGGACCAAGTAGTCAATCCAGTACCAGAGTCAAAGATCACTCACTCCAGAAATTTGAAATTTGACAGACAGCATGGGAGCTGTCTGTCTTTCTCTCTCTGGCTAATAAATTGCTTTTCTGCAAAACTCTTTGGGTCCACGATATTCACTTCAACGGCAAACTCACCGTGCCTCCAGGGGCCCCTTTCCCCATTCTTTGGGGTTAGTGAGGCTAAGAACCCGTTAGGAAAAGGAGGGAGCTGAGTATGCCCCCCGTTACAGGAAGAGCCTAGACATTAGTAATCAATAAAGCTCTTGATGTCATTCAAATGAGTAATCAAAGTTGGGAGTCAATGACATATAGAAATTCTGTAAGAAATTTCACCTACTGCTACAAAACAATAGTAATAGAATAAAACATGAGAAAATAAATAAAACTCTACAGCGACATTTTAGCAGCTTGCACATGCCTAAATTCACATCAGCTAGACACTTCCCAGGTATTAAGCTACTACTGCTTCATTTCGGTACCTCTCGTTTGCTGGCTCCACTCTTACTGCATACCCATTCCGGTCTTTGACTCTCTCCTCCTTACCTTTCACTCTAGATTCTGTGAACTTCTGAGTTTTTTTGGTCTCATATTAATTCTGACTGTTTTCCCTTTTGACCTGCCTCCTTGATTCCTTCACATGACTTCCTTTTACCTCTTATTATTATCTGACTCCTTGAGTATTTCATCTTACCATATTCAGCTCTTTCTCTAAATTCACAGCTTCTTAGTATGACATAACATCATATTTTGAAGAATATTAACCAAAAATTTGTAGGATCCCAACTAGGTGCAAATTGAGTATACAAAAATTAGTGTGAATTTCAAAACAAAGAATTTTTTACACATTCCATTCCTTTGTCTTGTTTTCTTTCATGCACATAACCAGCCAGATTATTGGTGGAATTCTTGCCTTTGGATGTCTCCTATCCTTCCATTTGTTATATTTCCTATGGCCTGCTCTCTCAATCTTCAGGAATGCTTCAAATCAGTGAATATTTACCTGCAAAGTTTACTGCTTACACAAAGACATAGATCTTAATGCTCCAGGGCATCCCTGTCCTCTAGTGTTCATTTATTCCTGGCCCACTGGACGTCTGCACATGCAGGTCAGTTTCTATTTGTCATTAGACTGCCTATTCCCTGACAAAGCTGCTCCTCCCTTAGCCTCATGCCCTCTTTTTAATGATGCACCAGCCTCTCAGAGTAGGCATTTTATTTTTCCTGCTCCTCGATGGCAAACACTTGCCTGACTGTTTTTCACAATATCTTTTTGTATCCTTCACAGGATTTCCCTCTCTCTAACAAGGCTCTGCCACTAATCTTCTCCCTATAATCATATAGTAGTGTCTTTTCCTTCCAAGAACACTATTTTGTAATGTGATTTCACTGCTCAAATCACTCTGAATAGTCCATCTTCACCAAGGACTAACTCCTCGGTCCTTTGAGGCCCTTCCCAAGATGATTTATTGCCTTACTGCAGGGAACCTCTGCTCTCCTCACGGTAAGCATCATTTTCTGAATACAACATAGCCCTTTCCAAGTCTGAGCTGCTGTTCCTGTTGTTTTCATTGACTGCTGTGCCTGCTGTGTAAATCTTATTCATCTTTTGTGGCTTTCTAATATGTCACTTACTGATTGAAATCTCCAATCATCACAGTTGAGTGTATTCTCTCTTCTCTGAATACAAAACACTTCCTTCCATTCTCATGGTATTTATTTCCTCGCACTGTAATTATTTATGTATAACTCATCTTCACTAATAGCTTAACCCTTTTTAGATATCAAGAAGCTTACTCATTTTTATATTTCCTCCTCCACCCCTACACCATAATCAGCAGCACACTAGCCTTGTCCATAGCAGGTTCTAGATAACTATTAAATTATATTCAAGAATAGATTAATTAATTATTAAACATTTATCCTCTGAATAGAGTTGATGTTTGTATTAGGAAAAAGGTGATTGTACTTTTATAAGGTATTTCCATGTCTTTTTTTCTTTTCTCAAACATAAAACTGTTTGAATTCCAAATCGAATACTAGCATCCTGGTAGGAAATCACTGAAAAGCAATGGTGTACAGTGAGGCTGTTTAAATATTGAATTCCTATACAGTCAAATAGAACTTCTAAAGCATAGGAATTAGCTGTGAGATGCATTTATATGAATATACTTGGAATATTTGTGCAACGGTAATAGAGATTGAATGTTGACTTCTAGGCAGGATTAAGATGGGAGTATTAAATGCACCATATTAGGGAAACCAAGATATACATTGGCAGGAACATTGAAATTCTTGTATGAATATAAAATCTTGGGGCCAGATTATTTTTTCTAATAAAATGTGTTGCCTATTTCATAATGAAAACTGGAAAATAGGATGTAAAATATGTGTTTATTTACCTGAAACTTTCAGGGGTTGAGGTAAATAATATTCTACAGAGTAGAAAAAAATTATTCTGAATGCCTTAAGATCTTTTAGGAAATCCTGTTTGGGAAACT
Source organism: Cacajao melanocephalus (assembly GCA_963573385.1). Classification (NCBI taxonomy): domain Eukaryota; kingdom Metazoa; phylum Chordata; class Mammalia; order Primates; family Pitheciidae; genus Cacajao; species Cacajao melanocephalus. The sequence continues at coordinate 70,926 of CAUYLG010056502.1, forward strand.
GATTTCATGTGAACCTATTGAAACCCATTCCCCACTCCGGCCCCGCGCCCCCTCCACATGCACAGACACACATACATGCACACTCTTATGCCAACAAAAGTAATAAATATACATATAGTACACTTTCAATTACTTTACAATTTGTGATCTGTGCTCTTTGGCCAATTTCATATATATATGTCAAATAGACATATATATATGTCTATCTGAAACTGGCAGTGATGAGAAGAATGTATGATTGAAAACAAATATATATATATATATATATATATACACACACACACACACACACACACACACACATATATATAGCAGACTTTTAGTGGTTATGTTTCTGGAAGTGAGTCTTCATCCGAATGTAAAGTTTTCTTTTTTTATTATAAAAAGCTAGTTTTGTAATGCCTGTTGGGTTTTAAGACACTCTCAGAAGCACAATTTGCATGCCCAGGTTATCTCTTTTCTCTTCCTACTAACAATAATTCAATACTAGATCTGGTTATATAATTCCCCAGCTTTTAAAAATGATTTTAACACATTTTTCAGTAATATCTTCTCATCAGCTTTTACCATTCCTTACCATTTCTTTTTCCTATATTATATTTCTAAGTTTCTAACAATCCCTAGGAGATGTGACTCCTTTGATTCCAAATTTAAAATTCTTCTAACAGAGTCACATACTTGAGAAGTTTGTGACAAGATCTAATATTTGGGGAAAGATTTTTGAATTTGCTTTATACCTAACTAAGAGTCCCATGTCTATTGGTAAAATAAACAAAATTCTGAAGTTGAAAGTATTTTAAATGCAACACAATTAGCTATAAATAGAACCCACTGTTTTCCTAGAGTTCTTATAGAGAAAAGTTAATTTTCTTTTTTAATTTTTCCTTTTCATGAGTTATTAAAGATTATCTTGGTATTTGACTTAGGGCTTAGAGAGGAATATTGTATACAATTTGTGGAAAACTGAGATACTTTAATATAGAATGTTTGTCACCATAAAATGGTTTTCTGTATTTGAAGTTTCATTGATTGATTCTTGCAGGTCTTGCTGAGCTAAAAAGTAAATATTGACAAATAGAACATCCCAATTATATTCTCCACTGAAACTAAAGTGGTGAGAACATTCTTACATAGGATACTGCAGTTTGTTTTGTTGAGCAAAATCCTTTGACATATGAAGAAGGAATGCAAAGGGTAAAACAGATATACTAGATTACTCCAATAAAAAAGAGCAAAGAAATCTTAATAGCTTAAAATAGCTCCACATTTTCACTGCTGTAGGGGAGAAAAAAAATATATTTTTCCTTCTTCCCTCCTAGGCTCCCTCTCTTAGGCCCTGTAAATTAGGCTGACAAAAACAAAACAGATTAATGAGAAAAAACCAAACACAAATGTATTAACCTGTGCATTCTGCTTACACATGGGAGCATTCTGAAATGAGTAACTAAAAGTAGTAGTTAGAATTTCAGCTGATAGAGCATCTTAACAAGAAAAAGAAAATAAATGTTTAGAGAAATGACAAAAGAAATGAAAGAACTTTGAGCTTCTAAGGGCAGGAAAGTGTGCAAAACAACTATATAGGGAGACTAGTGATAGATAAGAAGTCAGTTTATTATGTAGATTTCTCTGATGCCATCTCTGGGATGATAAAGGTCTAGAGTTGTTTCTAGTGATTAACTTTTGTCTCTATAAGCGTTCCAGGGACTGGCATTCCAGTTTCAAATGTTGATGCTTCACAGCTAGATAGAATTAACTGAGACTGTTATCTTCTCAGGATATATAGTTTTACGCTCAGGACAGCTAACTGGGACCCATCCACTTCTATACTCTTTGCAGCAGGCACTGATCAGAAAAACAACAAAGAAATCAGCACCGCTAAAAAATGGTTCCCCCTGCCTTTACTTTCTTGCTACTGATTATCAAGAAACACTGGTAGAAGAAAGGAGACTGTCCTACCAAATATTTTTGCAGTATTCTTTGTAGTCATGAAGCTATCTCAACAAATAAAGCATGGCGGGGCGGGGCGGGTGACAAAAGAGTGAATTTTGCTCCCATTCTAAAAACTCCCAAATGCATAATGTAAACATCACTAAAAATTTACACCATCCATACTTTCTATTATTGTTTACCTATTCAGTGCCAAACAAATCATGTCCTACAAGCAATAAAAGCTGCTGTATCCTTCTACAGATGCCAAGGAGCAAGTTGAGACAATTCCAAGATATATGGTGCTGAGCAGTGGACCTAGTGCCTAAACATAAGCAATTTATTTTGGAAAACAGCTTTATCCACTGTGAGTTCTCATCACTGTATTATAGAAATACCACCTGAGCAATAAATGTTTTATTGGGTATGAGAATAGCAGCACTTTCATCCTTGAATTTTGTGTCCAGATGGTACACAGACCTGCTGTCCAATATGGTAGCCACTGGTCATGTAGGCTCTTGAGTTCTTGAAATGTGGCTAATCCAATCTGAGATGTGATCTAATTATAATTCAGACACAAGATTTCAAAGACTTTGTACAAAAATATTACAAATTATCTTATAATTTTTATACTAACTGAATCTTGAAATTAAAAAAGCTTGGATATGTTGAGATAAATATACATACTATTAAAATTAATTTACCTGTTTCTTTTTAATGTGGCAACTAGAAACTTGAAATTTACATATATTCTTACAAAGACTCTCTTCTTTGGAAAGAACCTTTAATCGCGCTCCTCTGAGTCTTCTACTTGACTAGGCCTGACCTCAGGCTTCCTTTTCTGTCCTTACAGAATACAGCTCAAGCAAGAATCTCACTAAGTCAATTTAGGGAAAAATCTCCCATGTTTGGTATGTAACTACTCTTCATATCTTATCACTCTTTTTTGCCTTCAGCATGGTTCTATCAAGTTAATTTACCTAGGAACACCTTATCCTTGATGCTTCTGAGAAGAGAAAAGATCACCTGGTAGCCATCAAGCAGATCCTCTGAGGCAAGACCCCTTATCTGAAGAATTCAGAGGCAATTAAATTTCCCTATTATCTAAAGCCACTTCAAGTACAGGTTTCATTCCCAAGAATTTATAAGTAACTAGAATTTCTATACATCTCTGGAATGCATGCATGTCAAAACTCACTGTGAAACCCTTGCTGATATCAAGGTACCAAAAAGACTACAAATGTAATAATTGAACATCACTTATATGACTCATATGGTACAAATTACCCTAAAGTTCCCGCTTTGAGGTCCATAAACACACCTAAAGAAAATCCACCACAGTGTGTTCAGTCTTCTCTTGCTGAAGCTTCTGCTATACTCTGCTGCAGTGTTCTTTCTGATAAAACTTTTCTTTTCAAACCTATACCATTGTTGGTAAATTATTTTACCATCCAAGAGCCAACCACTCTCTGCCGCTGGGACCCTGACACCTTGCCCAGAAGTTTCCTCTTAGCAATTTTGCATCCACTGACATGTGCCCAGTTTCTTGGCTATAAATTCCACTTGTTCTTGTTGGAGTTGAAGTTGAGTCCAATCTATTTTCCCTATTACAGGATCCCATCGCAGTAGTGCCTACACCTACCATCATGGCTCTTCTTGAATAAAATCTGCCTTACCATCTTTAACAAACGTGTCATGAATATTTTTTTCTATAACAGTTTTGAATATTTCTATTGAATATTGGTAAGAGAAATTGAGCTATCCTTCTGTAAGATTCTCTTTCTTAAATTAATGTATACAGCCATTTATAAACAACTCCTGATTATCACCAAAAGAGTTATTGAGGTATTGGCAAAATCAAAGTTGGCATAATTTATTTTTTGCCTCTAAAGGTTTTAACAAGAATCTCCATAATAACCTAATGTTTGAGTTCATCATTATTGTCACACAATTTCTCACCGTCTTCTTGGCCTAATTTCAACAAATTGCTCTTAACTTCTTTAATATCAGAAAGGCATTAGATAATAGGAAGGTATTACATAATAGAGCATAACTATGTAGTGATTTCTTGGAAACTAACATAGAATCCCTAGAGAAAACTGTGAAAGCTTCTCTATTCACCACATTTGCTCTTCCAACTTGGGTAAATTGCAGCCATGTTCCATCTAAATGTGCCCATGTTTTCCTCATTGTAAACCAGGCATGTGGATCAAATGATAATCAGAAGACCAAGGGGTTAAAAAGAAATAACTACAGGTGATAGAAAGGACCAAGTTCAATCTTCTTGTAAATCCTAAATCCTGCAATATACACATTCCGACTGAACATACAGTATCAAAAGGTAACTGCCCCTACTGAAGAAGGGAGAGTCAGTAGCCTTTGGAAAGATGCTCAGGAGGGAATGGGGTGGTGGAAAGAGAGACAATATTGATGAGAGGAAAGCCTAGTTCACCAGACCCACTTGTTCAGAGATATCTTAGGGATGCTGTATCTATGCTCTCTCCCAACTCTCATGTTGACTCATAAGAGGCAGTGACTCACAATAGTAGCTTCACTCGCTTCAGGAAATACATATTTATTCAAGAACCATTTAGCTTTCTTGAGTGTGAGTTCTGATTCTTGAGAACTCGGAAGTTCTCAATAGCTCAGGCTGCTTGAATCAACAAACAGAAAGTTCATAAGAAAAAAGAATTTGGAAGAATATGAACCAGAAATAATGTACTGTTAACTGGCTATTTTAATTCTACATATGTGGAAATGCTGCTTAAGGACACTTAATTTTAGGCACAAAGGTGATAAACTTATGTAAGAATCGAAGTTTCCGGCATGGTCTTTCCAACATTTTGCTTGAAAGATCTCAGTAGCAAGCCATGTAAGTAACAATGGGCCACTGGAAATAAATGCAAATCTGTGGTCCTCTGAGAATTGAGCTTTTATTTCTCTCAGGATTCTTTTGCAGGATTATGGATGTCTCAGTAATGCTAGTGAGTATGTGACCGATATAACTTGGCAGACACAACTCTCTTTTTGTCTAAAATAATGTCCTATCAACTTGCCTTTGTAGATTCTGGCTTTTCTTCTATCCCTGGCACCCAGTGCTTGTTGTATTCCCATAACTGAGCCCTGTGTTTATTGAAAAAGGGACGATGCAGTTTAACATAGAAGGTCCCAGAAGAAAGCAATGAGGAGCAGGTATGTTTTATCTCAAGCCCAGCAGGCTGTCTTCTGCAGTAGGCTCCTCTAGCAGCTTAGCCAGCTGTGCAGTACATATGGAGTCGAGGCCAAAACTACGGCTCAGCACATGTGCCTGTATTAGTGACCAGAACTACAAGCTGCCACTCACAGCATCCACTCTTCTTGAAAATGGCTACACCAGAATGAGATTTGTTGCCTCATATTCACCAAAACACTCAAGCTCACGATTTCTCCCCGTCTACAAGCAGAGCTTTTAGAGGTCTATTCACCTAATAAACTGTTTATTTTGTGTTAGCATCTATGGAATAAGATAATTTAATCCACAGAGATTTACATTATATCAAATAACTTGCTCAGTTGATTTTCATCTTAATTCAGGTGCTCCAGTGGTAGACCCTGAGACAAAGATCTCTTGCAAGTAGTTTATTTGAAAGGTGAAGAAATCACTTAGTAGGGGTTGGTAAATAAGATAAGGCACATTATTAAGCCAGCTACTCACTGTGTGTTGGTGAAGCTTAATTCTGCTAGGGAAGCACTAGGAGCCAAGGTGAAGATCATGCCTCTAAATCATCCCACACAAGGGACATGGAGCTTAGTGTATTTTTTTCATCAACTCCCTGTAGTCATTGGTTAAGCGCTGCTCCCAAGTGGTCCTAATCCCCATGCTTTAGTTGCCAAAGCTTGCTGATTAGCCAGAAATAAGCCTCAGGCAAAGGAAAAAGAAAAAAACCTGTTTCTTGCAGCTGGAAGTCAAATGAGTCTGCGCTACAGTGGTAAAGACAAAAATATACGAATAGCATACCTACAGTATTTGTGACAGTTACTCAGTTGAACAACGTAATCTTTCAAGTAAGAAACTCTATAAATTAAAGAATACACTGGGCCAGTCTAGTCACTATGCATTTTTTAAAGCCAAATTGACTAGATGGGGAATTTTGAACAAAGTTACTACCACTCCTACTTTCATCACTGCTTCTCTTTACTTGTCTACAGAGTAAATATATGGCTTAGAAGTTTATTTCTTTGCTTTTTAAAATGAGACTTTGCTGCTAAAGCTCTCCAGTTTTCCCTGATATAATTAATTAGCCCTTGGTTTTAGAATCTGATTGACTATCAACTAATAGCAAAATTATGCTAATACTTATAGCCAGAGCTGTATTTTGTAAAATTTGTCTGGTATTTCTCATTTACCCATTCTGCTACTTTCACCCCTCCTTGATCTCATCCCAAAGATGCCCATATTTTGGCCATAGCTATTGACTATAATACTTATAGAAAATTTTCTTCCTCATATAATTTCTCATTTTATGCAGTTTTGCTGATCTAAAACTACTTTGCATGTAAGTGTTCATGGTTCACAGACTCTCACGGTTGTTTCTCCCATATATATTTGAGGATTCATATATAAATAATATATATGTCTTATATATATTATATATACACACACTGTTGAAGTAGACCATATAAACATAATCTATATAAACTATATTATATATAGCTTAACTGTTGATGTATACCATGTATATGTACCCATGAATAAGAACAATGAGAGTTAAAAACTGCAGGAGAACTCAGTCATGGGGGGCTTTTGTCTATATATATACATGATATACTTCAGTATATATTGAAGAGAAATATGTACTGGAGAAATAACTGTGTAACCATCTGTGAACCATTAACCCTTGTATGCAAAGTATTTTTGCATGGTAACATACCGGCATGGTAACATACATTGGGATACAGGGAGTTTCTCTAGCAATCTCTCAAATTAATTATTTAAGTGTTCTCTTTCACATTACAGATATCAAAATATACTTCTTTGATCCATTTTTCTCATACTTGCCTGCACAAAATCTTGTGTTTTCTACCAGCTGTTTCATGGCATATATATCTCTCTTTTTTTTTTTTTGAGATAGAGTCTCGCTCTGTTGCCCAGGCTGGAGTTCAGTGGCGTGATCTCAGCTCACTGCAACCTCTGCCTCCCAGGTTCAAGCAATTCTCTTGCCTCAGCCACCTGAATAACAGGGATTACAGGCGACCGCCACCATTCCCGCTGATTCTTGTATTTTTGGTAGAAACAGGGTTTCACCATGTTGGCTAGATTGCTCTTGAACTCCTGACCTCAGATGATCCACCCACCTCAGCCTCCCAAAGTGCTGGGATTACAGGCCATTGTGCCTAGCCTATATATCTCATATTTCTAAATAAGATATTTGCAAAATTAAATTTTGGAAAGCTGCTTCCTATATTAAAAATTTATTTCCTTTTTCAAAATGATTTATGGCTCAATTTTGAAAGCCTCATATTGAGTTAAGACTGAAATGGGTTGATATGTGTATACTGCTTTGATATAGATAAAGGAGTGAGAGAGTAACAATGGAAATGCCACCGTCTCACTTATTTCACGTTTAGGTCATCAAATTGTTGTCCACACAAACCAGGCAATCACAGTATTTTAAACCACACTTTCAAATTTCCTGAGGCTTTTCCATTGAATTATTGTGGCCATGAGGAGCTAAATTTAAGAAAAATCAGTGAGAGTGATAATGAACAATCCTATGAATGAAGCTTTCTGGGTTTTTTTTTTTTTTTTTTTTTTTGCTCTGAATTATAATGCACTCTTGGTAGATCCTAAAGTTTGTGTCTATTATGTCTGTTTCAATCGCCATTCCCTGGAGGTTCTCAAGTCTGTGGCAAGGCAATCACAAAAACTTAAAATTTGAGTGTCTGAGTCCTTAACATTAAGAGTGGGGAAAAGTAAAGCCTGAGGAGTCATATCTATGGCCAATGTGGGAAAAGATAACTATTAATCTCAGTAACATGGGAAGTAGTATTTATATTCATAATAGCCTAAAGCACATTCTCAAACATAAAATGCAGCAAACATTATTAGGTGAGTAACATTCTCCTAAGTTCCTCAAATATCTCATTAATGTATCATTGGAAGAAACAATGATATGCCTTAGGGATGCTCCTGAATATTTAGATTGATTTCTTTAAAACACACACACACACACACACACACACAAAACCCTCAAAATGAAATATTTCATCTTTGGAGACAAATATAAAAGTACACGACAGAGCATTTTTGCAGTTCTGCATGTAAGAAGCTTGGAAATCTCCACTCTCTTCTAACAAGGAGCTAAACAAACTGAAAAATCAACAACTCTTTAGGTTTGAAAAGAAGTGACATCACAGGGCAAAACTCTGTCCCCAAAATTGAAGTGACAGACAGGCAGATGAATACAGTCACAACCTACCTGCAAAGAAACCTCCAGGGAACCAGTGCCAGGATAAGAAAACTGGAACTGTAGTTGACAAATTGCTAGAGGCTCGGGGTGAACAACAATAAGAGTTAAAAACTGCAGAAGGACTCTGTCATGGGAGGCTTTTGTCAGTTTTACCTCCAGAAACTTGACTGAGTCCTCACATTAAACATGAAAGGAAAATCTCCTTGTGCTCCCAGCAGGGAGTGGGGAAAGGAACCATTTTGAATTACACCAGAGCAGGCTGTTCGTCTTAAACAGGTGTGCCCTCAGGAGGAACTAGTTAAACTGAGTCTAACCTACTGAATCTTATCAGAGTCAAACTTTCTCTGGGAGAAAGGAAATATCTAACTCCAGCTTCTAGCCTTCCATGTGAGTAAAGGAAATTATCAAACTTCAGCTCACTGCAGCTATCCTGTTCCACCTAAAGAGGGAGACGAAAAATAAATAAATAGGGAGAGAAAAACTGCAAAACACTTGTAAATATTCACAGCACTGAGAAATAGGCTCACTAAAAGACAGAGGCCTCATCACAGGACTATAGACTAATTTCTCTCCTCCCACACCTTAAAACCACATTACTAAAGACCTACTTAGAGTAATTCATTTTACATAGTACATCATGTTCAGCTATCTATCTTATCTATCTGTCTATCTATTATCTATCTAAAAGATACACACACACATACACTCTAAATGGCAGGAAATAAACAAAAAAACACAGTTTGAAGAGACAGACACATGGCCAGGGGACTTGAAATTACCAGAATAGGAATTTCAAACAACTATGATTAACATACTAAAGGCTCTAACAGATAATGTTGACAGCATGCAAAAGCAGATAGGAAATGTTAGCAGAGAGACGAGAATCCTAAGAAAGTATCAAAAAGAGATGCTAGAGATCAAAAATAATGTGAACAGAAATGAAGAATGTCTTTGGTAGACCTAGTAGAATGGACATGGCTGAAGAAAGAAATATTGCACTTGAGGATAAATCAATTGAAACTACCAAAACAGAAAACCAATGAAAAAACAGACTGAAATAAAATAGAACATCAAAGAATTATGGCACTACTACAACAGGTGTAACTTACACATAATGAGAATGCCAGATACAGTAAAAATAAAATAAAAAATTTTCTCAAATTCTCTTTTATACTATCTTACTGGTTCCTTCATGAATTAAAGAGTTAAATAATATCTTTGATATTTTACTTAAAAAAAAGAAAACAGTAATAAGTATGGTAGATATTAATTCAGCCATATCAGCAATCACTTTAAACCACAATATTCTAAATGCAACAATGAAAAGACAGGGAATGCCAGAATGGATCAAAAAATAATATGCAACTCTAAGTTGTCTACAATAAACCCACTTTAAATATAAAGACACACATAGATTAAAAGTAAATGAATGTAGAAAGATATACCATGCTAGTACTAATCGAATCAAGAGTAGCTGTATTAATTTCAGATACAACAGGCCAAAAAAATAGTTATCACAAATAAAGAAGCACATTCCATAATGATAAAGGGGTTAATTCTCCAAGAAGAGATAGCAATTCCTATACCAACACATCATTCTAACAATGCAGCATCAATATTCATGAGGGAAAAACTGATGGAACTGCACAAAGAAATAGATGAATTCACCAGTTTAGTTGAAGGTTTCAACACCCCTGTATTAGAAATGGACAAATCCAGCAAGGAGAAAACCAGTAAAGATACAGTTAAACTGCTGTGGTTTGAAAGTTTGTCCTTCCCCCACCCCTAAATTCAAATGTTGAAATCTTAGCACCCAAGGTGATTAGGTATTTAAGTCATGTAAGGATATTAAGAGAAGGCACAGTCCATGAACCTAATGGAATTAGTGCCCTTATTCAAACGACTTTATAAATAGAAACTTTGCTCCTCCCACTACGTGAGGACACTGCAAGAAATTGTGATCCGTAAGCCAGAAAGTATGCACTCACTGAATTTTCCAGAGACATTTACTTGAATTCACAGCCTCCATATTTGTAAGAAATAAAATTTCTGTTGTTTATAAGCCACCCAGTCTATGACATTTTGTTATAGCAGTCTGAGCAGACTAAGACATGAGCCCAGCAACACCATCAATCAATAGGATATATTTGATGATAATATATAGACTACTTCATCCAACAAGAGCAAAATATACACTCTTCTCAAGCTTACATGGAATATTCCATGAGATAGACCACACTTGAGGCCATAAAATACATCTAACAAATTTAAAATAATAGAAATATACAATGTCTGCTTTTAATTCAGAGTGGAATTAAACTAGAAATTAATAGCAGAGAGGTGGAAAATCCCAACATACATGGAGATTATACAACACACCTCTAAATAACTCATGGGTTAAAGAAAAATCTCAATCAAAAATTTAACATCTCTTGAACTAAATAAAAATGAAAATACGACTTACCAAAATCTTGAGACTACAGTAGAAACAGAATTTAGAGGGAAATAGTAGCATTTACTGCATATATCATAAATAAAAAAATCTAAAATCAAATATCTAAGCTTTCACTTTAGGAAACTAGAAAATGAAGAACAAATTAAATACAAATTAAGCAGAAGAAAATAAGTAATATAAGTTAGAGCAGAAATAAATGAAATTAAAAATAGGAAGTCAATAGAGAAAAATGAATGAAAACCAGCAGCTGCATTTCAACCTGGGCAACAGAGTGACACCCTGTCTCCAAAACCAAACAAAAACAACACACACAAAAAAAAAACCTCCTAGAACTGATAAGCTATTGTATCAAAGTTGAGAGATGCATGCAAGGAATAATAGACAAAAATTCATCAGCAGGTGGCATTTGAAATTAACAATGCAATACAACTCACATCTACCCTAAAAGATGAAATATTTTCATATATAAGTCAGACAAAATATGTACAAGATCTACATGAGAAAAATGAAGAAACTCTAATGGAAAGAATCCAAAGGAGAATTATACAAATAAGCACATATTTCATTCTTATGTATAGGAAGACTCAATATTGTCAAGATGTTGGTTCCTCCCAACTTGGTCTGTAGATTCAGTGCAATACCTGAATCTACAGAATCCTAGCAAGTTGCTTTGCAGATAAACTTCATATTAAAGTTTATATAGAGGAACAAAAGACCCAGATTAGCCAACACAATAATGAAGGAGAAGAACCAAGTTGGAGCATTAAGACTACCCAAAATCAAGACTTACTGTAAGGCTACAGTAATCATAACAGTATGCTTTTAGCAAAAGGATATAAAAAATAGATCAATAGAGCAGGATAATGGGTCTATACATATACCCATATAAATATAATCAACTAATATTTGACAAAGGAGCAAAGGCAATACAATGGAGAAAAGATAGTCTTTTCAACAAATGTTACTGGAACAACTGGATATCCGTATACAATAATAATAATAATATCTCTACACAAACCTAACATCCTTCATAAAAACTGGCTCAAAATAGCCCACAGACCTAAATGTAAAACGCAAAACTATAAAATTTCTAGAAGATAACATAGGAGAAAATCTAGATGACTTTGGTGATAACTCTTCAGATCTGTCACCAAAAATATGACCCAGGAAAGAAAGAATTGTTCAACTGGACATTATTAAAAGTTTTAGAAAATCTACTCTGTGTAAAACTCTGTCCAGAAAAGGAAAAAATGAGACATAAACTAGGAAAAATATTTTCAAAAGACATATCTGATAAAGGAGTGTGTCTTAGTCTATTTGTAGTACTATAACAAAATACCACAGTCTTAGTAATTTATAAACAAAACAAATATATTTCTCACAGTTTAGCCTCTGCTGCATCCTTCAGAGGAGAGGAATGCTATGTCCTCACATGGCAGAAGATATGGAAGGAAAAGAGAGCTTTCTAAAGCTTTTATCATAAGAGTATTAATCCATTTTCAAAAGGCCCAAATTCTTAATATAACAAAATGAGGACTAAGATTCAACATAAGTTTTGGAGGTGACACCACATTCAAACTATAGCAGACTGTTATCCAAAATGTATGAAGAACTCTTAAACTCCACAGTAAGAAAACCAACTAACTGAATTTTTTTTTTAAAAGAAGGACCTAAAACCTTACAGACACCAAAGAATACAAAACAATGGCAAATAAGCACATAAAATAATGATCCATATCATATTCAATCAAAGAAATGCAAACTAAAACAATACGACGCCACTACACATCTAGCAGAATGGCAAAAATTCAGAACACTGACAACAACAAATTCTGGTAAGAAAGTGGAGCAACAGATACTCTCATTCATTGCTGATGAAAATGCAAAATAATACAATCACTTTGGAAAACAGTTTGGTGGTTTTATACAAAACAAAACATACACTGTATGATATAGCAGTCTCACTCCTTGTTATATACCTAAATGAATTGAAAACGTATTTCCACAGAAAACCTTGCACATGGATGTTTATAGCAGCTATATTCATAATGTACTCATAATTATAAAAATATAATCAGCCAGGCTGTTCTTCAATAAATAAATGGATAAATAAACTGTGGTACATCCAGGATCATATGGAATATTATTCAACACTGAAAATAAATTAGCTACCAAACCATGAAAAGATGTGGAGAAAACATTAATGCATATTAATAAGTGAAAGAAGTCAATCTCAAAGGCCTATATATTATATGATTCCAAATATATGACATTCTGGAAAGGGCAAAAGACTGGAGACAGTAAAAGATTAGTGGTTGTCATGAGTTAGAGAGGAGGGAGGGATTAAATAGGCAGCACACAGGGAATTAAAGCAGTGAAGCTGTTCTGCATGATACCGTAATGGTGGGTACATGTCCTCGTATGTTTGTCCAAACTTAGAGATTGTATAGCATCAAGAGTGAACCCTAACAAGTCCTAATCTTTGAATAACAATGGTGTGTCAATGTAGATTCCTCAGTTTTTTTTTTTTTTTTTTTTGAGACAGAGTCTCACTCCATCACCAGGCACCAGGCTGGAGTGCAGTGGCGTGACCTTGGCTCACTGCAACCTCCACCTCCTGGGTTCAAGCAATTCTCCTGCCTCAGCCTCCCAAGTAGCTGGGACTACAGGTGCACGTCACCACACCCAGCTAATTTTTTTGTATTTTTAGTAGAGACAGGGTTTCACCATGTTGGCCAGGATGGTCTCGATCTCTTGACCTTGTGATCCGCCTGCCTCGGCCTCCCAAGATTCCTCAGTTTTAACAATTCTACCACTCTGGTGAGGGATATTGCTGATGCAGTAGGCTATGTATATTTGGGGGCAGGGTGCATATGAGTATCTCTGTACCTTTCTCTCAATTGTTCTATGTACTTAAAGCAGCAGTAAAAAGTTCTAAACCCACAGCCAACAATATATTGTACAGGGAAATTTGAAAGCATTTCCCTTGAGAAATAGAACAAGACAAGAATGCCCACTTTCGCCACTTCCGTTCAACAAATTACTGGAAGTTCTAGTCAGAGCAATCAGATAAGAGGAAAAAATAAAGGGCATCCAAATTAGTAAAGAAGAAGTCAGGCTGTTGCTGTTTGCTAATGATATGATTGTTTACCTAGAAAACCCTAGACTCCTCCAGAAAACTAGAACTGATTAAAAAATAATTCAGCAAAGTGTCAGGAGACAAAATTAATATAGACAAATCAGTAGCTCTGCTATATATCAACAATACCCAAGCTGAGAATCAAATCAAGAACTCAATCCCTTTTACAATAGTTGCCAAAAAACAAGATACTTAGAAATATACCTAACCAAGAACATGGAAGACCCCTGCAAGGAAAACTACAAAACACTGCTGAAAGAAATCGTGGACAACACAAACAAATGTAAACACATCCTATGCTCATGGATGGGTAGAATCAATACTGTGAAGATGACTGTCTTAGACTGTTTTCACACTGCTGATAAAGACACACCTGACACGGGGAAGAAAAAGAGGCTTAATTGGGCTTACAGTTCCACATGGCTAGGGAGGCCTCAGAATCATGGCAGGAGGTGAAAGGCACTTCTTACATGGATGATGCAAAAGTGGAAACTCCTGATAAAAACCATCAGATCTTATGAGACTTATTCACTTTCTTAAGAATAGCACAGGAAAGAACGGCCCCCAAGATTCAATTACTTCCCAGTAGGTCCCTCCCACAACTCATGAGAATTCTGGGAGATATAATTCAAGTTGAGATTTGGGTGAGGACACAGCCAAACCATATCAGTGACCGTACTGTGAAAAGTAATCTACAAATTCAATGCAATTCCCATCAAAATACCACCGTCATTCTTCACATAATTAGAAAAAAAAAATCTAAAATTCATATGGAACCAGAAAGGGTTTACACAGCCAAAGCAAAACTAAGCAGAAAGAACAAATTTGGAGGCATAACATTACCAGGCTTCAAAGTATACTTTAAGGCCATAGTCACCAAAAAGTCACCAAAACAGCATTGTACCAATATAAAATCAACACATAGACCAATGAAACAGAATGGAGAACCCAGAAATATAGCCAAATACTTACAGCCAACTAATTCTCGACAAAGCAAACAAAAACATAAAGTGGGGAGAGCACACTCTATTCAACAAATGGTGTTGTGATAATTAGCAAACCACATGTAGAAGAATAAAATTAGATCCTCATTTCTTATCTTACATAAAAATAAATTCAACTCAAGATGAGTCAAACACTTAAACCTAAAATCTGAAACCATAAAGATTCTAGAAGATATACATTGGAAAAAACTTAGACATTAGGCGTAGGCAAAGACTTCATGACCAAGAGCTCAAAAGCAAATGCGACAAAAAGAAAAAAAAAGATGAGACTTAAACTCAAGAGTTTCTGGACAGCAAAAGAAATAATCAGCAGAGTTAACAACCCACAGAATGGGTAAAAATCTTCACAATCTGTACATCTGACAAAGGACTAATAACCAGAATCTACAAATAACTCAAAGAAATTAGCCAAAAAACCAACAAAATCCTATCAAAAGTGGTCAAAAGACGAATAGTTAATACTCAAAGTAAGATATACAAATGATCAACAGCTTATGGAAAAATAATTATCAGGAACATACAAATCAAAACTATAAAGTGATGCTACCTAACTCCTGCAAGAATGGCCATAATCGAAAAGTCAAAAAATAATAGATGTTGGTATGGGAACACTTTTATGCTGCTGGTGGGGATGTAAACTAGTACAACCAGCACGGAAAAGAGTGTGGAGATTCCTTAAAGAACTAAAAGTAGATCTACTGTTTGCTCCAGCAATCCTACTACTAGGTATCTACACAGAGGAAAAGAAGTCATTATATGAAAAAGATACTTGCACATGCATGTTTATGGCAACACAATTTGGAACTGCAAGAATATGGAACCAGCCCAAATGCCAATCAATCAACGAGTGGATAAAGAAAATGTGGTAGATAGAGGCAGGAGAATCGCTTGAACCTGGGAGGTGGTGGTTGCAGTGTGATGAGATTGAGCCACTGCACTCCAGCCTGGGTGACAGAGCAAAACTCTGTCTCAAAAAAAAAAAAATGTGGTATATATACATATCCTATGGAATACTACTCAGTCATAAAAGGAATAAAATAATGGCATTTGCAGCAACTGAATGGAATTCAAGACTACTATTCCTAAGTGAAGTAACTCAGGAAGGGAAAACCAAACATCGAATGTTCTCTCTCATGTATGGGAGCCAAGCTATGAGGATGCGAAGGCATAAGAATAATACATTAGACTTTGGGTCGTCGGGAGAAAGGGTGGGAAGTGGGGAGGAATAAAAGACCACACAATGGGTATAGTGTACATTGCTCAGGTGATGGGTGCACCAAAATCTCAGAATTCACCACTAAAAAACTTATTCATGTAACCAAACACCACCTGCTCCCCAAAAACCTATTGAAATAAAAAGTATTTTTTTAAGTTCTATATGTAAAATATAAAAATTACATAATACATCATATATAAAGTGTGTTATATATCATATAAATATATAAATTATATATATCATATATAATATAAATCTATCAGTCATAAACACCTCACAGAACTTAATCTGAAGATCATACACACATATATATATGAAATACATACATACTATATATATGAAATAAAAGATATATTCCTATTTATATGTAAGCTATATCTGTATTATATATATATATGCATATATACACATATTATAGATCATCAGATTAACTTGTGAGGTGTTTGTGTCCATAATTAACAGTTGCAAATATGTTCACCTACATATAGTTTTATAAATCATGATCAGAGGTGACAACGTTGCAATTTATCAGTGCCCTGTGATCCTGGAAAACAGCAAAGGTTAAGAAATCTCTCCAACACTTATGTGCTCTGGAAATTCATTTGCTACAAAGAACCATTTTGCCCCACATAACTCATTAATAGATAAGATTCACAGATGTCCCTATTATTTACCTATGACATGTCTAGACACAGACCCTCCAAATTCCCATTTTTGCCTAATAAGTGATTAGTTGAATTGGTTTGTCCCCACTGACTCATCAGAACAAAATGCTTTGAGAGAATGATTGTACAAATCGACAATAAACAGGCCACATATAAAAATATGATGTTGTCCCACAACCTGCATTAACCTAGCCAAGAAATCGACTCTTAGCTACAACAAATAATCCAGGAAGTCAGCCTGCCATAAATCAAACTTTGAGGAAACCAGATTGCTTTCTCTAGTGACAAGCAAGAAAATTATACAATAACTTTTGTAATAATTGGCTCAAAATGGCCAGGACCTGATTAAAAACAGACAGCTCCTCAATTATGTCCCTATTTTCAACTCAGGACCAATTAGAGAAAGTCAGATGTGTAACCAATCACATAGGATGGCCAACTTCTAGTGAGCCTGCCCACAGCTTCCCAAAGTTAACATCCTTTGATGAAGGTACCCCTGAAGGCTTTCTTTTTTTCACTAGGTATAAAGCTTTCCCACTCTTCTGACTTCCTCTCACTCTCTGAAATGACAGTGGCTGATTTTCTTGCCGTAGCAAGCCTATAATAAATAGCCTTTGCTTTTCTCATTTGATTAGTCTGTATTTCCACAGTTTGTTATCTAAACTTTGCTAAAATTTTTTATATTCCCCAGGTTCCTGAACTTTCATTTACCTGAGCCGAAGCCAGCATGCAAACTCTACCTAAAAGCCTTCCAAAGACTAGATTGGCCCAAGAGTAAACATTCACTTTTGTCCCTCTTCCACATACCCAGTCTTTTTCTACCTTTGTTTGTATCTCTCTATAAATGAAAAAAAAAAAATACTTTTTTTTTTTTTGCTTAAGGATTGAGATGCTTACAGATCTTATGGTCAGAGAAATAGCACCCTCCCCTTATTACAATAGCCCCTTTCTCTATTGCAACAATACTTTGGTGTGAAGTCTTCTTACCAAGTCCAGATTTGTTTTGTTATCAATTTGACAGAGGATTTGTGAAGAAGTTATTTATCTACATGTATATATTATATTTAAATTTTCATTTTATATGAATATAATAAAGAATTTTGTGTATGACACTTGACAAAGCATTGCAAAGTGACTGACCAAGAAAATCAATGATTGTAGAAGCCAAGAGTGTGGTCTACAATTCTGCTGAATTACATACTTGAAAAATGAGAAATAGAGATTACAAGAGCAGTAATTTTCTGAACTTGTCTTTGCTTGGTTTTAGGTGACAGGAACCAGGATGATCTACCATCAACATATAGGAAAGAGTGAACTATTTTTCCAAAAGGATATTAAGATTAAATATGAGAAAAGCTTTCACGCACTGATTCTAATGAGTAAATTCATCTACTCATCTAGAGAGAACCAGCTCATGATTCAGGGAGAAAAGCTTTTGTTGGGTGTGGTTAGGTAGCCAAATTCTTAACATTTTTCTTCAAATTTTTTGAAACCAAAGAATTATGTGCTGTGATTGAATTTCCATGAGTAAGAAAAGAAAAAATTTGACCTATCAGCCAGAGATGATCAGCTATTATTTTCTTTATATTCTAAGTAAAAAGGCCCATTGGGTAGGAAAGAGCTGCAAATGAAGTATGCCACAGCACTATCAGAAATTCAGCATAGTTCTACAGAGCCTCATTCAATCACCCTATCATGTGAGTCACACTCTTAAAAAGACAATCTACTTTTGCCATTAACTAATCCTTCTTTAAATCTTGCTAATTACAATAATAACACAACATTTATTTATGGCTTACTATTTGTCAGGTGCTATTCCAAAAGCTTTTTTATAGTGTTTCATTTAATTATCACAAATCCTCTAGAATGTAGGTATTATTATTATCTACCACATTTACGGATAAGAAAATTGAGACACAGAAGCAAGAACAACCATGCCCAAAGTCATACAGCTAGTAAACATTAGAGCTGAGAAATGAGCTTATAAACCAAAAATAACATCTTAAGCCCCCTAAATGACTGAACAGACACCATCTTGGACAAGGGGATCCCAAAGAAACCTGAAAAACTGAATTCCCAGCCATAGTGGAAAGGGAGTTCCGATACGCTTCATTATATCCCCTAATTTTCGGAGTTTAGGCACAACTGACCAACATCAAGTTTAAAATAGAGATCATTACAATATAGGAGTTAAAAAAATTATTTAGGCAGATAGTGAGGGTAACGAAGTCCTCGGTTATGTTTTTATTTAATGAAAAGCAATCTCAAAATCGTTTCTTTTCCAACAAAGAGCAGCCTGTAAAATTGAGCTGCAGACATAGAAAAGCAAGCTGGAAGCTTGCATGGGTGAATGCCAATAGGAAAAGGCCTTGGGGCTAGGCATGTTCAACTTGGCAGCTCTGTCTTCCCCTTTCCTTGCTAACCACATGTGCAGTAAGGAGTAGACACCATGGACCCCACCAAGCACAAAATTTATTTGCATAATAGATTAGGGTGGTTGGTCAGATTCTTCATGCGCTATCTAAATATCACACCTAGTCCAATCAATCTTTGGGCCCTATGTAAATCAGACACCACCTCCTCAGGCTAGTCTATAAAACCCCCTGCACTTCACCTCAAACTGGAAGTCCCACTAGGGTGCCCCTCTCTCACTACAGGAAGAAGAGCTATTCTTTTTTCTCTTTTTTTTCACCTATTAAACATCCCCTCTTAAACTCATTTCTGTGTGTCTGTGTCTTCGATTTGCTTGGTGTGAGACAACCAACCTCAGGTATTTTCCCAGACAAATGATGCTCCTTCATTAAGACTGACAGAACAGACTCTTTGTGCCAATGCTATACCAAATTCCAGTGTGACTCTGGTACAGCATCACATTACAGCAGACCCTGAAGGTGGTCAAAATATTTTATCCCAAAATATATTTCTTTGACTTATTTTGAAATGTTCCTGTAAAACTCTCTCTTGTGTGAAAAATTTGTACCTGTAGAAAATCCCATAAATGCAGCCATATATTTATCTTCTATGTATTTCCTGTATCTATCAGAGTTGAAATGAGAGCCTGATATCTTCAAGGTCTGAAAAGAGACATTTATCATTTATTCTTTCTAAAGCCTGCTACCTGGAGGCTTCACTGACATAACAAGAACCCTGGTTCTCACAACCTCGCTTATGTTACTTCAGGAATTTCTTTCTACTGATTTCAAATCTTTAGACAAAGCTTAACTGTTTCAATCACTTGTCAATTAGAAAATCTTTGAATCCACCTATGACTGGCAAACACACATTCTCTTCAAGATATCCCATCTCTTTAGGCTGAACCAACGTATACCTTACAATGTGCCTGTAATTTTTGTTTCCCAAATGTATAAAACTCAACTGTAAACTGACTGACTCAGGCACACCTTCTCAAAACCTCTTGAGACTGTTCCCCAGGCCATGGTCTCTCATTCTGGCTCAGAATAAACTTCTTGAAATATTTTGCTGTGCTTGGGTTTTCCATTAACAAGCTCATTTTGATTGACTTACAAACATACCCACTTAATTATTGCGCTAAACTGCTTAGCTTATAGAATTGCCCAGAATAGAAATGGTCATCACCATCTCTTCACCTGATATGTGGCATCCAGCACAAAGCCTGCTTTCTCCATGACATTCAATTTCACATCCTCTATCCCATCCTAGGAAGTCTTAGGATCTGTGTATTTATTTGGCACACGTGAAATGTTTTTCATTAAAAACAAATTTGTAAATAAACCTTCATAGGCATAGAAATTTTCTTTCCTAGTTTTGTTCTCTCATTTTTAATGAACATTTGCTCATTGTAAACATTTTAAGAATTTAAAATTTATAAAAATAAAATGTAGTTGTGATTCTCCCCAAAATCAAATCTTCTTAACTTTTTCATCTGTATCCTTCTAGTGGGATACAAATATGTGTGAACAAATCAGGGTTTTACCATATTTTTATTACATAAAAGAAATTATTCATTATACATTGTTCATGACTTTATTTTCCACATAAAAATATATCTTAGATATATTTCAACATCTACAAATACTGATTTCCTTAATTCATTTCAATAATTACAGAAGTTTCTGTTGTATGCAGATAGCATACTTTATTTAAACAATGACATAGTAATGAACATTTAGATTTTTAAACTTTTGTCATTGAAAAAATGCTGCGATAAACTCTTCACGTAAATAACCTGACATTTTTTGACAGTGTATACAGTAGATAAATTTCCAGTAAATATTCAAAGGATGCATATTTTTACAATACATACTGACAAATTGCTCTCCAGTGGCTTAACAATTTACAGTTTTATCAACTGTGTAAGTGAATGACA
Source organism: Cacajao melanocephalus (assembly GCA_963573385.1). NCBI lineage: Eukaryota > Metazoa > Chordata > Mammalia > Primates > Pitheciidae > Cacajao > Cacajao melanocephalus. The sequence goes on from CAUYLG010056502.1 coordinate 92,128, forward strand.
GTTTTTCTGCAAATTCTATACCAGATGATAACTATTTTTGACAAATGGATAGATGAGAAGTGTTATATTCTGTATGTTTCTGTATGTTTCTTGTTTGTTTGAATTTTCCTTGTTTTTAGGCAAGATTAGTGGTGGAAGTGGGCAACTTAAGGCAATATGTATGAAATGGCAGATCACATTATATACTAAGAATGGTCCTACAGAGCAGAGCCAATAATTGTGGGGGGAAATGGATTGGGACTTATTTATAAGGAGCAAAATAGAGGCCTACTGGAGAAATATCCCTCCTCTCTGAGTAGCTGGGTCTAACATTTCCCAGGAGAATTTCAAAATTATTAGGAATAATAATTTTGTATCACTTTGTCCCCTTTCCAAATGGGACTGTCTTTGTAGATCTCTTATACCTGTTTTGCCTGGGATATGGGAGAAAGACAAGTTGCCTTTTTACTCCAGGGTTTTTCAAAAAAAGAGACGCTGCATACAGTCACGATGTAAACTATGGAATTCTGAGTCTTGAAATTATGTAGTTACTGGATGATACTTTTGATGTGTCTTGTTTGAGATGAGGCGTTTGCATGTGAAAGGGAAGTAAATGCTTGTGAACACAGGAAAAGCTTCAGAACATAGGACTTTAATTTGCAAATCTTAATTTTCTTCCTGCAGTGGTTTAGTGGATCTATACATTTTGCTGTTTTTCCTGGCAGTGCTTCCCTGACGAATATGTGGAGGGTATATCACTGTTCCACTGGCTTTGGCATAGTCATATAACTTGTTTTGGTCAATGTAATATTAGTAAAAGGTAATATAAGCAAAGGCTTTAAATATGTCAAGTTTGGTTTAGCATGGCCTCTTGGGTTTTAACCATCTAAAAATAATATTATGCCGAATTATGCCTGAATAGCTGCAAGTTTCATAGTGAAAGACATGGAGCTGACTTAAACCTGAACCATATCCTAAAAAGAGCTGTCCCAGAAGACTTGCAGAACTGTGACCAATAAATAAATGATTGTTGACAGTATGGGGTTGTTTGTTACAGAGGGTTACCTTGATAGAATTCTGGATAAGATTTAAATTTCACACAGACTATATTATTATCATTATTTAAAGAAAGACTTAGAATATTTAAGTGAACTGACCAAAATGGTACTAATAAAGAGGTTGTGAGGATATAAACTCACATCAGAACACGAGGATGGAAAAGTGCTTTTATCCATTATTTATTACTGTATTCCTGAAGTATTTAGTCACTGAACACAGAGGAGTGAAGACAGTAACAAGGGTATTCATTAAGGAGGTAGATAATGAGTGACTTAAATTGGAGTAAAATGAGAAAACAAGGGTTGGAATTGAAGACAAAAAAGAATGGAGAGGTATGGAAAAGATAATAAGTGGAAATTTACAATATTTGAAGTTTCTCCAAGATGTTCCTTTTATGGTCCTATGTCAAGTGAGACAAACTACTTAACAAGAATGTAATAGTTGCCCTTCACTGTGGTAAACAAAGCAAAAATTTTGTGAAAATTTATCTTCTTTCAGACAACTTACACCCATACATTAAAATCCCTGTAACCAATATTCAGTGATTTTACTTTGGGGAAATGCGTATCTAGAAGCAACAGCAAAGGCACTGAGTCCTACCATTTATTCCATCCACCAGGCATGTGGTTATTTTAAAATTCTTGCTGCTTGTTTTTTATATGTGAAGTATAATGCAATTTTATTTCCAGTAAAAAGTGAGATAATTAAATGGACGATTATAAAAATAATGTGTATATAATAGTGACTGAAATAATTCAACATCATTTCTTTTACCTGATGGTAGTGATAGATAGAGAAGGAAGAATTATGTATATAAGTATAGCAGAGTATATAAAAGTTTATCTTCTAAAACTAATACTACAAATGCATACAAACACAAACATACAAGCACACACACACGCACACACACACACCCCTTTAATGATGGAATAAGTCCTCTTGGATATATTAAATTTGTATTAGCCTCATTGATGGCAAAATGTTCACTTAAGGGCTGGGCACCTGTAATCTCATCATTTTGGGAGGCCAAGGTGGGTGGATCACTTGAGGCCAGGAGTTTGAGACCAGCCTGGCCAACATGGCAAAACCCTGTCTTTACTAAAGTACAAAAATTAGCCAGGCGTGGTGGTACACACCTGTAATCCCAGCTAGAGGGAGCATAATCGCTTGAACCTGGGAGGCAGAGGTTGCAGTGAGCCTAGATCACACCACTGCACTTCATCCTGGGCAACAGACTGAGACTGCCTCAGAAAAAAAAAATGTATACTTTAAATAGTTGTGTTATTACCAAGCAATACTATGGAAGAATCTGCTTTTAGTTCAAGTCTCTGCTAAGAAAAGCAATTTGGTTAATACCAGCATGTTTAGATTTTCTATTGCTGAACATTTAGGATGTTAGTTATACATAATACATGTGTATCAGTCAGAGTCCAATCTGAATATATAAAGCCTACTGGGGATCTGAAGAGGGAAAATTCCGCATACAGAATTGTTAACTAGGTAGTTGAAGGTTAAAAGAAAACTCTAAGATGCACAGAAGTGGCAAGTGCATAAACCGGGTGCTACTATTTCTATAGCTGAGGGAGAGTGCAAAATGAAGGACTGAACTTAGAGCATCTCTCTACCCCTATCTTAAATTCAGACCTCTTTGGAGAAAGTATAGCTACCACAAGAACACCAGCCTTCCAGTGATGAGGAACCCAGCCATAGAGAGCAGGGCAGAGCTCTCATAGAGGTGTGGGCTACTGGGTGGGATATACTTGCTGCCTGGTGAGAACCATGGCTAGCCTATGAAGGTTTTGAAGTATTTTCAGACTTCTCATGTGCTGATTTGCTGGCTGTCATGTCCTCAAAATCAGTACACTAGAAGCAGGAAACTCTTTCCTCTGTCAGTGTCCCTTCAGCTCTTTCGATTGACAATGACTAACATTGATACAGCTGCAAAGGAGAAATGTCTACAGGGTAAAGCTTCAGTATTACAACATAGGACAAAGAAGGGGTGATTTGGAACTGAGAGGCAACAAATTAATGGTACAATATGTATTATGTAGATCAGCTATGCACCATGGTGTATTTTTTCTACTTCCTTTTTAGATGTTTTCTTTTCTGCGGACAAAGTCAAATGCAGCTTCTTCTGGTATTACGGACACATTTTGAACAATTTAAAACAAATGGTGGGTGGGGAGAAGAGAAGTCAAAAATCCTGTCAAAAGTTGGCTCAGAGGCAACCCCAGCAGCCTGACTTTAACAGTCAGAGCTGCCCTATAGCAACTCTCGTATAGATGTGTGTCATTATAGTGAGATGTTAGCCTAATTCATCCAATAACTTTTCATGAAGTTATCAGAAACATGAGAAGACATGAATGCCTTTTTGAGTCACAAGTTTCTGGAAATACTTACACTCGGATTTAATTATGCACATCTCTCTATGAAAAAGCAAGATGAATGAAGTGAGATGGAGTATTTGCAGCATTCTTCAGCCTGCTTTCATGAAATAGAGAACATTAGTGTTAGATTAACTTTCTGTTTGCCTCATTTTCCTGTGATTAATTGCACAACTCTTCACTAGAACAGTTTATCTTATATATCATGCCATGAGAATCAGTGCAGATATCCAACTAATCAAGGTAGAAAGCAATCTTTCACAACTTAAATTTTTCATTTCTTTTCAAATTCAAATCAGCTGAAGTCCTTTTTTTCAAATTAATAAACTTTATTATATAAAGAAGTTTTAGGTTCACAGTAAAATTAAATGGAAATTACAGAGTTTTTATATGCCCTCATTCCCAAACACACACACAACCTTCCCTGCTACTGACATCCTGCACCACAGTGATTTACCTACATCAATAGATCCTACATTGATGCATCATTATCAGGCAAAGTTGAGAGTTTCCATTGGGTTCACACTTAGTGTTGTACATTTTGTGATATTTGACAAATGTATAATGACATATACCTGTAAGTGTATTATTATACAAATAGTTTCACTATCCTAAAAATTCTCTGTGCTTCATTATTCATCCCTTTAACTCTTGGCAACCACTGATCCTTTTACGGTCTTCCGTCTTCCTAGTTTTATTCTTTTCTAGAAGGTTCTTACACTTAGAATGCATATATTAACAGTTTTTAGACTTTTCAATTTGGCTTCTCTCTTTTAATCATATACATTTGTTTCTTTCATCTCTTTTCATGGCTCGATGTCTAATTTTCTTTTGGTGCCAAGTGACTTTCTGGATGTACCACAGTTTATTTACCCAGTATCCTACTGAAAGGCATTTTTGTTTCTTCCATGTTTTGCAATTATGAATAAAGCTGCTAGAAACATCTCCTGTACATGATTTTGCATAGACTTTTCAATCCATTTGAGTAAATACCAAGGAGTAGGATTTCTGGATTATATGATGAAAGGAAGTTTAATTCCAAAGTGACAGTACCATTTTGCATTCCTGCCAGCAAAAAATGAGCGTTCCAGTTGCTCCACATCCTCACCAGCGTTAGCTATTGTCAGTGTTCTGGATTCTGGACATTCTGATAGGTGTGTAGTGGTATGTCACTGTTGTTTTAATGTGCAATTCTCTAATGACATAAGATGTTGAACACATTTTCATATGCTTACTTGTCATCTGCATATTTTCTTTGGTCAAGTGGCTATTCAGGTATTTTGTTCATTTTTAAAATTTTGATTATTTCTTCTTTTTAATTTTTTTTTTTTTTTTTAAGACAGGGTCTCCCTATGTTTCCCAGGCTGGTCTCAAACTCCTGGGCTTAAGTGATCCTCCCACCTCGGCCTCGCAAAGTGCTGGGATTATAGGTGTGAAACACCACATCCAGCTCTATTTTGCCTATTTAAAAAAAATAATAGTGTTTGTTTTCTTACTGTTAAATTGTATCAATCAACATATCTTGTATAAATAGGCTGTCTCTGGTATGTTCTACAATTGTGTAATCTCCTTATTCCACCTGCTTTAACAACTGTACAGAAGAAAAAAAAATAACAAGGAATAAAGATAAAACACGTAGTATGTCAAGTGAAACAGTCAACCCAAAGCATTTACTGACATTTGCAGAGGACATATTAGTAAACATCAGGTACAATGACTATCAATAATAACAATAATACCATTATTAACAATAATGGCAGCTATTGCTGTTTATTGAATTGTTATCTTGTGCTAGGCATCATACCAGTAGCTTTCTATATATTAACTCACAAAGCCCTAGTAAGTAAATATAATTATCTCTGCTTTTTATTGAGAATATTAAGACTTTGGAATTCAGTTACTTTCCTGAGGTCGTACATTTAGAAAGCAGAAGAACTTATATTCTATTATTTGTTTGTCTAGCCTCAAACACATGCATTTTTCACCCTACTGCCTAGTCAAGTGTTGAAGTCCGTTATCTAGATTATAGATAACATACCAGTGAAGAGCTTTTAGCAGCCACACTTGTCCCCTGCTCCTAATTATTCAGAGAACCATTTGAAAGATACACATAATGCCTTTCCTTAAATCAACTCCTAAGCTCACTGTTATTAACTGCTTGCACCTTAGCTTTTCACTGTTCATTCCCAAACCTCTATATTATTTTTCATTCTCTGTTTAAGTATTCTGCTTAGGTCTTGGGTTTGATGCATACCCTCATATTTCCTTTGGCATCTGTGGCAGAAGCAGTGATATTACAGTAGCATCATTCAGCTAAATATTTAATCAGATCAGGTACAAAACCACCATCCAAAATGTGTATGTTCTCTGGACTAAACTATCATTCTAAAAAGGCACAGGTCACTGGACATACTAGATTTAAACTTCAGCCTTTCTTCTTCCCTCATTATGAAGTGAATATCAATGCAATTATTTTTTGTGAATATACAGAACTTTTTGGAAGTTCAGAAGCATGCCCTACCATACATATACTGCACTTATATCACATCTTTCACCTTCCCCACTCACAGAAAATTTCCCAATTTTGATGATAATTATTTTATATCTTTTTCTTCTAATTTTACCATCTATCAATGTAGCTCTAAAATTAATGTTTTACTTTTGCTTACTTTCAAACCATACATAAATGCAATATACCATTATACTCCTTTATAACTTACTTTCTTCACTTAATAGTTTGTGATCCACATTTGTGTTACTCTACATAATGTTGGTTTGTTTTGAAAATGTATTTTTATTTACTGATTGATTCTACTATTGATTGGTATTTAAATTGTACCTCATTTATTTTTTGCTATTTATTAACAAGGTTATTAACATTCTTGAGTGTATATTCCAGGACAAATGTATGATTTTCTCTAAGGTAGTATTGCTCCATTTCAGCACTATAAAATCTTTGGCTGGATAACTTTTGTTGGCATGCATGGGAGGGTGCTGCTCTGTGCTTTATGGGATGTTTAGTGATATCCTTGGCCTCTACTCGCTAGGTGCCAGTAACTCAGTCTCTCCCCGATTTTTGGTTGTCTCACAATTGTGAAGACAGGCAGGCAGGCAGGCAGGCAGGCAGGCAGGTAGGCAAGAAGGATGGAAGGAAGTAAGGAAGAAAGGAAGGGAGGAAGGGAGGCAGGCAGGCAGACAGGCAGGAAGGCCTTCTCACAATTGTGAAGACAAATAACAATGTCTTCACACATTCCTTTATGTCTTTTGAGGAACGAAGTTGTCCCCAGTTGAGAACCACTGTCAAAAAAACATGAAAAACCCATGGGGAATTGTCATCTAATGCTTCCATTTTCATCTTCATCCTTGGTTTCCTCTGAAGTAGGCATTGGGGAATAAGTCCTCCAGGGAACATGGGACAGGGAGTTGGAGAGGTTTTTGTTATTATTAATTTTGCTGACCAGATAGTTCAGAATTCTCACCACATAGATTTGTGGCCAGTTGTACTTGCTGACCCCTTGTGGTTGAATGAGGTGTATGACTAGTTATGGCCATGAGTTGCAAGGAAAACATGTCTTCAGTGGGCTAGAGCGTTTAATTGCTGGTGCAAAACACAACCCCCATCTGACTTCTTTTCCTCCTCTAGATTAGTGTCCTGCAACATTCAAAATGGTAGCTGATTTGTCTGCTTAGGTTGCTAAAAGACTACTATGAGCCAAATACTCCCACCAACACCCAACAGTCATATATGATGTGTGAGAAAGAAATCTTCTCTTTAAACAACTAAGATTTTGATGATCACTTTTTATAGAAACTATTACAGAGCGTGTTATAAAAACTGGTACCCAGAATTAGGGTAGCATCATAATTTTTAAAAAAGAAACCTAAAATATATGACTGAGTGCAAGCAGAAAGAAAACTGTTATGGAGAGCTGAAAACATGACAATCCATGTCATATAGAGACAAAATATTTGAAAATATTTTTTTCTTGTGATGAGTTGAAAAGCAGGTAATATGCTTAGTACATATGACGACTTTAGGGTTAGAGGTTAGGAAAAGAATGGCAATAGCGTATTGGCTTCTACTTGATTGCATTTGCTATGATTCCTCTAAGAAAAAACAAATCTTGCATTTGCAAATAGGAATTAGAGACGATAGAAAGAGTTTGGGAGTTTAGGGGCTTAGAGAGCTGGACATAGCAACTTCTCAATCCTAAAGAGTAAAATATAGAATTGAGAAATCTCTGAGCAAGAGAGGCCAATTAGAGCTCAGTATAATGGCAAATATAGCATCTAAGTTATAGTCAGACTCCCATGGTTAAAATCTCCGAATGGTTTAAAATTAGGAAGAAATCTTAACAGCAGAAAAAAATTCCCAAGGTTAAGGATATTGCTTTTCCACCACACTGATAAGCTTAGAATATCCACACTAAATTCAGAGAAAGGGCATACGTAGAAAAGATCTATGCATATGATAAGGACGCATTAAAGTATCCAATATCAAAGGGGTAAGAAGCTAAGTTTTTCAAGCCAGGTTTTGAAGAGTCTGTCTGCCAACGGCACAGTGTACCTGAACTGATGATGTTTTTGACTACATGTACAAAAATTCTTAGGACCTAAGCCTTTAACAAACAGGAAACACTTCCTCAGCACCCTGTTCCATGTTCCCTGGGGAACTTACTCTGAAATCCCTACTTCAAATGTGGCCAAGAATTAGTATAAAAACAGAAATGTTAGAAGACAGCTCTCCATAGGCTTCTCATGTCTCTTCCTGTCTTGTTAGTGGAGGCACTAACTGCCTTTGTTTTCGACTATCTTAGCAAAGATATTTGTATAGCAAGCAGCTTTGGAACATCAAAACAATGTCTCTTCAGGCAAAAGTCAGGAATGTTTTCTGTCCAGTATAATAAATATAACATCCTCCTCTGGATGAGACATTCTTATTGCCCATTATCAAACACTTGAGTTCCCTAAATTCATGATTCTTCTTCCGTAATACAATATATGGTGTGTGCAGGAATCAGCTGTCCCTTTGTGTATCACTGTGTGGGAATGAGGACTCCAGGGACAGAACAGGAAAATGCTGATATCTAGCTAGTGCTATTGCTGTGAATAATAAAGTTCTTTGTGTCTATCTCAGAATTCTCATATTTTCTGCCAGCATCTATGAAACTGGCAGACTAACTTGTTAGTTTGCAAGTATGGTACAATCTCAGACCCTTCACAGCAACATACACACACACACACACACACACACACACCCCTAAGAAATTTCTTGAGGAGAATGAAATTCAGTCCTAAACTAGTTTTTGCCAACCACTAATCTCCAGATAGGATGGTCTTTGAAAGGTCTGCCCACCAAAGTTTGGAATTGAGGCAGACATAAATTTTTTGTATCCTCCATTACTCTTTTCTAAATATCAGTGCTTAGTACTATTACACCTTCCCTAAACCACAATTGTATATTGCATTTGTGGAGAATATACAACTTATGTTTTTGGTTTAATAGGATTCATACCTGCAATTGAAGTTATTGCCTATCATACCTCACCCAGATATAATGGTGCTCGAGTTTGTTGATATAGCTGGATAGGATATTTGAAGGGAGTATATTTTGTCAGTGAGAAGGTAAATATATCAAATATGTGGTGACCAGAAAGGAGACCATGATAAACTTATCAAGTGTCTATATTTATCCCAGTGAACTTGTAGGTCCTATTTTGGTACATTGTTCTATCTGTATCCCTTTATAATTCTAATTTATCATAATCATTATAGCTTTATTGAAAGTCTTAAAATATAATAAATTGTTCCATTTTTTCTTCAAATACATCTTGATAGCAAGGTCCTTTTTACTTTTATACAAGTGTTAAAATTCAGATTATCAATTTAAATACATGCACACACACATGCATGCACATGAACACATTGATTGTCAAGATTTTTCTTGAGATTAAAACAATCTATACATATCAATTTGGGAGAGCTGCCATGGTTATACTATTGGAAATTCTGGTCCAGAAATATTAATATTATATTCTGGCCAAGGAATATATAATCCTTCATTTATTTAGGTATTCTTCACTGATCTTCAATTATTTTATATGTTTCTATAAAAACATCCATCATGAAATATACTTTAAAAAGTCTTGCTTAAATTTATCTAGATAATCTTTATTTTGACGCTATTAGAAAACAGATCATTCCATTTTCTGTTCATTTATTTTATATAGAAACATATTAATATTTTTAGTTTATTGATTTTAGTTTCCTCACAAGCTTCCTTACTTAACATTTAACCATAGTAGCTTTTAGATGTTTTTCATGCCTGTCATATATTAATGACTTGTTATTGCTTTCTAATTTCTTTACTTTCATTGTTTTTCATGTTTTATTCTACTTGTGCATGACTTAAAAATATTAAGTGGAAAATGTTTTCAGTGTTAATAGTAAGAGAAATTATATTGTCTATTTTCTCAAAGGGAATACTGTCAATGTCGCTACTAAGTCAGATAATTGTCATCTATTTTAATATTGGAAGTTATTACCTTCCAATTAGAGAAGTAGATGTCTTTGACTTTATGTTAACAAAGTATAATATAGTTAATTAGTTAAAATTGATTAAAATATTATAGAAATATTATCAGGCTATAACCATATTTTGAAAACCACCTTTAGCACAGCTCCCTGACAAACTTTCTCTGATAGAAAGTTCTATACTATGCTGTTTATACTATGGCTAGTGAATCCTTGAAATGTGCTTAGTGCAACTAAGGAAGCAAGTTTTTATTTTATTTTTGTTTAATTAATTTAATTTAAATAGCTAAATGTAGCTATTGGTTTCTATCTAATGGATATCACAGAGTTATCTTAATCAAACAGTGGCTGTATCTAGCATAAACTTTCAACTGAAGCTGTCAAGATTTAAGAGAATAAAAGAGCTAAAAAAATCAAGAAACCTTTTTAAAATATTTTCACTTTTCTCACACAAATATCCAAAATTTTAATCATTGCAAAAGCAGAGGAAGAAATCTATTATTATTCTCAAAAGAGTGAGACATTTTTCATCTCCATGGTACACTGAGAATCCTGATATTCTTCTCAAATGCTATTTTTGTGGCCATGCCTGTACATAACATAAAATGTTTCTGCTTTGTCACATATTTCATTAGAAAAATGGTTGGCTGGGTGTGGTGGCTCTGGCCTGTAATCCCAGCACTTTCTGGGAGACCTGGGTGGATGGATCACCAGGTCAAGAGATTGAGACCATCCTGGCCAACATGGTGAAACCCCGTCTCTACTAATAATACGAAACTTACTTGGGCATGGTGGTGCGCTTCTGTAGTCCCATCAGGAGGCTGAGGCAGGAGAACTGCTTGAACCTGGGAGGCAGAGGTTGCAGTGAGACGAGATCACACCACTGCACTCCAGCCTGTCATCTTATTTTGTCCAAAACAAAAAAAGAAAAAGAAAAGAAAAGAAAAGAAAAGAAAAATCCTTGAGGATTTTGGTTGGCTGCTAAGGAATCTGATAAGCTCACCTGCTCAAGAGTATTAATAGTTCCTGTGGTTTAAAAGAATGTTCCTTCAGACCTATTTCCATAGCTTGGAACTTCCAGAAATATTATCTTGTAAAAAAGTGAATTTCAAATAGCCTTCTGCCAAGGAAAATGTCTTTATGAAAGGCCAATTATTCACAATCCTATAATAAACTGTATATTAAGAAAGGCCCTGAGGATTGGATGAAAACAAAGAGTAATGAAAGCAAAGCTACATGTGCTTGCTAATATCCAAAATTCAATGAGGCTTGCTACCCACTGACTTCTGTTGAAAAAGGGGAATGTGGTGGAATAACAACAGGATTAAGCCCAGCATGGATATCGATGGCCAAACATTCACTCATCTCTGGTTCTCAAGTACGGTTTCTAGTGTGTGTTCTGATTCCCCATGATGTTTGCACCCCATTAAGTTCTCATTTTGGTCTTCTACTTAACAAGATTAATTTAATGGATCATATCTTATACTTATTAAAATCATTTTTATTAAAATGTGATTAACTATCTGGCTTTTTTCTGTCACTTGCTAGGATGGAAACGGAGCTTTAAGCTGTCTACCAAACCAACTTATAAGAAAAATATTTTAAAGAAATTTTGTGAGCTCTTGGAATTTGGCATTTTGGGCATGAACACAAAGAAATCACTTAATCCAACCAGGCTTTCTTCGAAAGGTTATGTCGTGTAATTTGATGAGATCATTCAATCTGCTTTTAATTGTCCTCACGACATCTATCCACGTATAAAATATTAACGTTTTATGTGAGATAAGAAACAGATTTACTGAGATACCAAATATAGCTTAACTTCATAAAAAAAGGAAAAAGAAATCCAGAAGCTATTTCTATAAAGGTAGTTATTCATTTGTATAAGTTAACGGAGAAATTAAAACGAGAAGCCGTGATACTGTCGATATGTTAACCCACTCTCACAGCAATGTTTCTATTTCTACACTTGGAACTGATTTACTGCCTGAAAGTTCAGAGAAGACATAGAGCATACTGCAATGCCCTTGAAATATTTTGACATCTTGAATTCCAGATATCTTTAATGACTTCATTGGATGATTCTTAAAAAGCAGTGACTTTATTCCCTTCATAAATTAGGTGAAAATCACATTAAGTAGAGAGTGAGGCAAGAAGAGAAGGAAGTGGCTTGACTTTTTAAAAGCAGTTTGGAAAGAGAAATGGGTGTCTGCTGACATCGAAGCAACAGCTAGGCCTCCATCCACTACTTCTAATTATATTCCCTATGACAAAATCAGACAAGTTAGACATTATAATGAACTGAGATATAAAACATTAGAGGGAAAAACTAGTTAAACTCATAATTAAAACCAACACTTGTTGTTTGAAACTGCAAATCTCCCACTATGAATTTAAAAATTTGCAATATAAGCAAACTGAGTTTTATTAATTATTACAGCAACAGGAAACTCTACACAGATAATTCTGGAGAGGTTTCATTTGAGAGTAAATTAGCAGGTTTCCAATTTGCTTGTTTCCTGCTGATGGTTTGGGCTCAGAGTCCTAGGGCAGAATTATAGAACTAGGATGTGATCTTGAGTTGCTAGAATTATTAAGGTGAGAATCTCTAAAATAGAGAAGTTCTGAGTAAAGAAGAAGGCATTATGTGAGTCACAAAACATTCTGCAATTGCAGGCCCAAAACTGATGGATTTATGGTACCTGTTCTCAGTCTTTCCTAACTGATGAGAAGAATTGTTCAGCCACTAAAGCAGCCATGTTCAGATGTACACCACTGTTGTGCCTTCTAGATAATATAGTCATCTCAGAAAAAAAAAGTTTCGAACTGGACAGTGAACTGATCTTCCTATTCTTTTTACTGAGTGATGAGTTCATTTCTGTTGAGTGATGGATCATTTGACATGAGAGCAGCTGCAGAACAGCACTGAGACTGTGCAGAAATCATGTATGAGAATGGCAACACACAGTGACTAGTATCAAAATGACATGGAGCCATCCTAAAACACTTAGTGCCATAATCTGAATTACTAAACGCAGGTAAAGAAGAATCCATTTCCATCTGCCTTGGAGAGCCAGGTGACTGTCTGCTTAAGTCTAAAGATTTTTTTTTTTAACATGGACACTGATAGTTATTCAAATGTATTGGTCAGCTCAGATTTCCATAACAAAATGTCACAGATCAGGTGGGATAAGCAACAAAAATGTATTTCCTCACAGTTCTGGGGACTAAAAGTTCAAGATGGACATGCTAGCAGGGTTGATTTCTAGTCTAGCCTCTGTAATTTGTAGAGGTCTCTCTTTGTGCTATGTCCTCCTATGACCTTTCCTCTGGGCATGGGTTGAAAGAAAAAAAAATTGCTGGTATCTCTTCTTCTCCTTATAAGGACGCTAAACTTATCAGATTAGGGCCCCATCATTATGACTTTATTTAACCTTAATCACTTCTTACTCTATCCCCATATATAGTCATATTAAAATTCAGGTATTTGAGCTATTTTCTGTGTAAATATAATTTTCTTTGTCTTTGGCCAAGTGGCAGCTCTAACGGGGGCAATCAAACCTACCATCTGGACTATGTTAAGCTCCTTTAGTGCTTTTTTAAGTTTCTGTTTTGTTAATTATACTTCAGGAATAGCTACATTATTTCAGGTATTTTATTTATTTTTTGCTGAACCAGACTTTAAAAATAGAAGAACCTCTCAACATGGTATTAATTTATATTGGTCAAATATATTGAGATTATGGATTCCCAGGACTGTTCAAATTTATCAGTACATTTATGCCTATCCCATAAGTATTCAGAGAAATTTTAACAATTGCCTTCAACACAAACCAAGACAGTATCTTCTGCCTACTAGGGCTAGCATTCTTTGCATGGCAGTCCAATTTTGAAGAAAATGGTGATTTGAGGCCAAGTGTGGTGGCACATGCCTGTAATCCCAGCAGTTTGAGAGACTGAGGCTGATGGATTGCTTGAGCCCAGGAGTTAGAGACCAGCTGGGGCAACACAGTGAGACCCCCTTTGCTACAAATAAATAAATAAATAAATAAATAAATAAAATAGACAACTAAAATTAGCCATGTGTGGTGGTGCATGCCTGTGGTCCTAACTACCCAGGAGGCTGAAGCGGGAATGATCACCTGAGCTGGGGAGGTTGGGGATACAGTGAGCTTGTGATCCCTGCCACTGCATTCAAGCCTGGGTGACAGAGTGAGACCTTGTCTCAAAAAAAAAAACAGAAAGAGAAGGAAGAAGAGAAAGAAAGAAAGAGAGAGAGAGAGAAGAAAGGAAGAAAGAAAGAAGGAAGAAAGGAAGGAAGGAAGGAAGGGAGGGAGGGAGGGAAAAGAAAAAATAGAAGAAAATGGTTGTTTTCAGACATAATCAGAGGGGGAAGATGATTGATGGTTAGAAAAAGAAATTTGGGTAAAAAAGAGTAAAATTTGATAGTGTGGTAGCACAAAAAGTAAGAAAAGATATTGTGGGATAAATAAAATGTTAAAAGAAACAAGACTTTGGCAAATTAATAAATGAGACAGTCTTTAGAGTTTTAAGTTTTTTAAATTAGCTATGACCAAAGAGTCCATTACTATAAATATTTTGGAGTCAGAAGTATATTTAGAATCTTCATATACCATTTTTAAAAGATTTAACACTAAATAATAAGGATGTTTTCCCTCCAGTTATTTCTAAGATAAACATTTTTACTTATAGTGAAAATTTTCAAAGGGGCCAGTATAATTCCAAAATATTATTGATGACATATAGCAAGAGATTTAAATAATTTATGTTATATTAAGAATCTATATCTGGAACAGGTGTCTAGCTTGGTAGAGACATGACTTGAACCAAAATTTTTAAAAGCTCCTGAAATTGTTTAACTTTCTGTTAAATGTATTTCTTTTGCACTTTATTGGGCCTGATCCCTGACTAGAGGGTTTGACAACTGGAGCCTACCTTCTAATTATTTATGAACCTGAAAAGACAGATTTTTGGGGAATTTTGCTTCCCAAATCAACTCTTAGGAATACAAACGCATGATACAATCCACAGAACTCACGTAAATTTTTTGGATAGTGGCCTAGAGCAAAGTTTATCCACTAAAGGACACTGACCTGATAGAAATAGAGACTTGTTAGGACTTAGAGATGGTTTTAGTTATAGATTTATTGAGAATCTTACTCAAACATGACAAACATGAGATGAGATGAAGAATGTAATGTCACAAAGAATTTTTAAACAGATAATTCTAATGAGAGAAAGTATTCTGAAAGTTAAACTCTAGTTTTTCAGGGACAAAATAAAACTGATGGTTTGAGAATTTTAATGTATATGAGACTCAAACTCACCTTGGGTCAGGATTGTCAAGCACAAGAGATTAAATGGCTTCAAGAGATATTCCTAAAAGCTGTCTGCTTAAATGGTCCTAGCCTATGTCATGAAGATTCACTGCTGAGTCTCAATGCCTCCCCAAATTATAAAAATCCCCTTTCTCAAGTGAAGTATCCCATTATTTTAGAATCACACTGAGTTTAGTTGGATTTCTATAGCAATGAAAAGCACTACCCAGGTAATTATAACATGGTATCATGTTAAGGGAAATTAGAATACAGTTTTTCTTGCTTATGGGTTCCTCAAAATTTCTTCAAGTATTGCCTGATTTCATAAGGTGATATTGTTTCCAAGTGAGGAAAGGTTCTAAGAGAAGTAAGTTTTAGACAAGCCACAGGCATTCTGTGGTTGTAATTGCAGAGCTAATGATCATACTTCGTCATTCTTGCATCACTGGTGAAGATGTGTGCTTTAGTATCCAATACAAACATACTAAACAAATAAATAAGGTATACTGAGAGGTAGCCAAATGAAAAACAGTTACCAAAACTTAAAAGGAGAGAAGGAAATTAATGAAGAGATGAAGCTGGAAAGAAAAAATAAAGGAAGGGAATCAAAGAAGGAAGGAGAAAAGAAAAATAATGGAAAATGATTTTTTAAAATCCTATTGAAATGACAGATAAGATAAAAACAGTAGCAGAGCATTATTTAAAAAGTAAGAGAAAAACACGAGAAGTTCAGAAACGTTGAGGAATTAAAACTACAAAGAAATATAGAGGGGAGACTATTAACTTCTAAACATACACAGCCTTTCTCAACATTCATTGTTTTGAAGAATTCTGTGTGCACTCCAGCTGCCATCCTTGCCTTTTTTTTCTTAACCAGTAATCAATAAAAGTAAATAAAATTAAAAGAAGGTGGAAAAATTAAAGAAGAATATGTAAAAAATAAAATGGAACTATGCTTAGGAAAAAAAATGCCTTAGAGAAAAGGAAGAGGAGGATTAGAATGTCTTGGTAAGGATGGGAATAGGTTGCTGGCTGGTGGTAGAATTTAAAGGTTTTTGTTTGCTTTTTTACTTATAAATGAGCATATTATCAAATATTTTGCATTTTTTCCAAAAATGGGTTTATTTGCTTTATAATTAACTTTTTTAAAAACCAAAGTAAACAAGAAGAAGTATTTTAAAATCTCTAGAATTGTTGGGCTAGGAAAAAAGTGGATAAAAGACAGCATGAGAGGGATGACATTTGTTTTGGCCAACATGTACTGGATACATTGCTTAAAACTGTATGTATATACAGACACACACATACACACACATATATATGTATATATACATATATATATATTATCTTGTTCATTTTTACTAGACCGCTACTAAGTAGTTACACAGTTTTGTGCACATTACATGCAAAAAAGTGCATAAATCTTAAGTGTTCACAAATTATCATACTTATTTAACTATCATCTGGATTAAAGAACAAAATATAATCACCATCCTGGCCTCATTCCAAATCTCTATTTTTGACTTATAACCATAAACACATAATATTAGTTGATTTCACAGATGAAGAACCTGAGATTTAAAGATAATACAAGACCATATCATTATTATACAAGATATTCAAATATTGAAGAGCATTGTAATCATATTTCATGTTCTTCTATGATCTGGCCAATGGCTACCTTCTATCCAGCTTTATTTGCTAAAAAATGCTTATTGTTTTTCCATAAAAGCAGTCAAGTTCTTGCCTAGAGTCTTTCTAATTGAATTTCTTTCTGCCCGGATCATACTGAGATAATTGTGTGGCTTACTTTTCTCACACAGGTCTTTGAGGATTGCTCAAATATATAACTATTATATAGTTATGTGTTTATCTGTTTATTGTCTGCTACCTCACTAGAATGTAAACTTTAGGTAGTTTGTCAGTCTTGCTACTGGTCTGGCAATACATTGAATGGTGTCTGATGCAAAGCAGGTGGCTCAGTAAGTACTGATTAATTGAATTACTAAGAAGAACACTGGCAACCACAGATCAAATCAAAGTCAAGGCAAGTAAGAAAAAATAATGGGAAATTGTTTATAATATTTTGTCTCTAATCAATTAACTGAATTCAAAAATGGGTTCTGAGAGTCACTTTTAAAATTTCCACTTAATATAATCTCAAAGCTAAAATGGCAACAAAACTGTATGCATAAGCTACCTCAGAAGAAAGTGAACATAATAGCATTCTTTGTTCAAAAGAATATATGGTTAGTACCCACAGTGTTGTTCTTACCATACATTGATATAAAAATAGCAGAAATCAAGAGAAGTGTAAAGGAAGTTTTCAGTAAAACAAGCACACAGCTAAGCCTGGAAAGCTATCATTTAGGTTAATACTGTGTGTCACAATGCTTTATCCTGTTAAAAAGCAATCATCACATTAAGGGGAAAATTACAAGAGAATACAAAATTGCATACACGCTATTTGAAAATCTAATTTAAATTTTAACTTCAGTGAGGTAGATTGAGTTCAGAGTCAGCATAAATCTCTGTCCTCATTGGCCTATAAAGGCACTGCACCTTGCCACTATCTAGTTCAAATATCCTCAGTGTGGGAGGTCATGACCAGCAGTGGTAATAACACACACAGATGGCAATGGTGAAGGAGCCCGGTCCTTTCAGAAAATCAGTGTATTGAGAACAGAGAAGAAAAGGTGAGTAAGTGAGGAAAGAGGCTAACGTTGACTTTTGTATTTCTCTCCTTCTTTTGGCTCTTTCATTTATGTCTGCCCTCGGGGTACATTTTTATTTCCATTTTAGGGAAAAGTTTACTTGAGGGGTATCACTTGACTTTCTAAGAATGACCAATAACTGAGAAGAAAAGAAAAATTTCCACTATCAGTGTCAGATATTAACTTGCACCTTTCCCTGAAGCAACTGTTTTTAACCCAGAATTCCAAAAACAAATGCCTCAACTTGTTTCTGTGTTGGCATTATTAATACAGTATTTTTTTCAAGTTTTAGATTCATAGAGAAATTGTGCAGAACTGTAGATTTCCACTGTGTCCCTCATACATGATTTTTCCTATCATTAAAATTGGACACTTGAGTGGTACATTTGTAAACATTAACAAACTGATATCTATACATTACAATTAATTGAAGTTTATAGTTTATTCAGATTTCCTTAGTTTTTACCTAATTTTTTTTTTCTGTTCCAGGATCCTTCCAGGATATCACATTGCACTTGGTAATCATGTTGCGATAGGCTCATGATGTGACTGCTTCTCATACTTCGTTACTGATGCCTCTGAAAGTTTTGAAGAGTACTTGTAAAGTATACTATAGATGTCCTGCTAATACAGTTTGTCTGATATTTTTCTCATGATTACATTGGAATTATGTTTTAGAAGGAAGGCTAAAGAGATAAAGTGCTATTTGTATCCTATAATATCAAAGGTACATACTTTCAATATGATTTATGACTATTGATGTTGACCTGGATCACCTGGCTAAATAGTATTTGCCAGATTTCTCCAGTGTAAAGTTACTCTTTTGTTTCTTTTCTATGCTGTACTCTGAAATGCAGAGGCCACACTTAAGAGATGAGGAGTTATGCTTCCTATCTTTTAGGCTACAGTATGTACATAATTAATTAAAAATACTTCTGCATCAGAGACTTGTTCATTCATCATTTAGAATTCATTGATTGACAGCATTATCCTATGTCTACATTCAGTAGCAATTACTGTATACTTTTAAATTGATTGAAGTTTAATATAACAAGAATAAATAAACATATAGCTGAACTCAAAGGGGGGGTGGAGAGAGAGAGAAAGCCCAGTTTCCAGAAATAAAAAGACAAAAGAAAAAAATGTCTTTTAATATACTAAGGAAGTTCCCTACTATTTATAGTTTTTCTAGTTTTCTGGTTTTTTTTTTTTTTCATGGAAGGGTGTTGAATTTTGGCAAATATCTATGGTTTGTCAATTGAGATAATCATATTTTGTTCATTTATGGTTTTTTTCCTCCATTCTATTAATGTAGAATATTACATTAATGTTCTTATATTGACTAGCCCTTTAATCTTGGCATAAATCCCACTAGGTCATGGTGTCTAATCCTTTTACTATGCTATTGGATCCCATTTGGCAGTATTTCATTGAGGGCTTTTGTATCTACATTCATAAAGAATATTGTCTGGTAATTTCCTTGTGATGTTTTATCTGGCCTTAATATCAGGCTAATGTTAGGCTAAGAGTATGAGTTGGAAAATGTTCCTTCCTATTCTGTAATTTTAAGCTTTTGAGAAGGATTGGTGTTCATTTTTTATTAAATGTTTGGAAGGGCTGGTAAAATGTACCAGTGAAGCTATCTGAAATTTTCTTTGTTGAGAGGTTTTTGATTACTGATTCAATCTCTTTGCTTATTATGGATCTGTTGTGATTTTCTAATTCCTCCTGGGTGAACATAAGTAATCTATATGTCCAGGAATGTGCCCATTTCATTTAGATTACATAATTTGTTAGTATACAATTTTTATAGTATTATCATATTTTTATTACTTTAAGGTCAATAATATTTCTACTTTCATTTCTGATTCATGTCTTCTCTCTTTTTTCTTTGTTAGTCTAGCTAAACGTTTGTTAATTTTATTCATCTTTTTAAATAATCAAATTTTGGTTTTGTTGATTTTATTATTTTTCTATATTCCATTTAATTTATCTTCACTGTATCCTTTATTATTTACTTTCTTCTGCTACCTTTTGGTTTGTTTATGCTTCTTTCTCTAATTCCTTGGAATGTAGAGTTGGGCTACTGTTTTTAGATATGATTTCTTTTTCAATGTAGGCATTTATAGCTATAAATTTTATTCTCTGTGAACTTCCTTAGCTGCATTTCCTAAATTTGTGGTATGTTATGTTATCATTTTTATTCATTTTGAAAAATTACCTCATTTAATATGTAATTTCCTCTTTGGCCCTTTTGTTTGTTTTAAGAGTGTGTTGTTTAATATACATATGTCTATAAATTTTCTGATTTTCTTTCCGATATCAATTTGTAGTTTCACTCCATTGTGCTCATAAAAGATACTCTGTGAGGGTTCCTGGGCAAGACAGCTAAATAGGAACACCTCTGGTCTACAGCTCCCAGCAAGATCAACACATAAGGTGGGTGATTTCTGCATGTCCAACTGAGGTACCCTGTTCATCTCATTGGGAATTGGTTAGACAGTGGGTGCAGCCCATGGAGGGTGAGCAGAAGTAGGTGGAGCATCACCTTACCCGGGAAGCACAAGGGGTCAGAGAACTCTCTCCCCTAGCCAAGGGAAGCCATGAGGAACTAGGCTGATATTCAACACCATTGAAGAAAAAAATTTTCAATCCAGAATTTCATAGTCAGCCAAAGTAAGCTTCATAAGCAAAGGAGAAATAAAATCTTTTACAGACAAGCAAATGCTGAGAGATTTTGTCACCACCAGGCCTGCCTTACAAGAGCTCCTGAAGGAAGCACTAAATATGGAAAGGAAAAATCAGTACCAGCCACTGCAAAAACACACCACATTGTAAAGACCATTGACACTATGAAGAAACTGCATCAACTAATGGGCAAAATAACTGGCTAGCATCATAATGACAGGATCAAATTCACATATAACAATATTAAACTTAAATGTTAACAGGCTAAAGGCCCCTGTTAAAAGACACAGACTGGCAATTTGGATAAAGAGTCAAAACCCACTGGTGTGCTATATTCAGAAGACCCATCTCACAAGCAGAGACACACACAGGCTCAAAATAAAGGGGTGAGGAATATTTACCAAGCCAATGGAAAACAAAAAAAGAAGGAGTTTCAATTCTAGTCGCTGATTAAACAGACTTTATTTATTTTTTTTGAAAGAAAGAAAAAGAGAGGAAAGAAAGTGAGAGTGAAAGAAAGAAGAAAAAGAATGTAAGAGAGAAGGAAAGAGGAAGAGAAAGAGGAAGAGAGAACGGGATTCTTGTTCTATTGCCCAGGCTAGAATGCAGTCTAAAAATGGATATTAAAAACCTCTTTTATGCCAATAATTGTGCTTAACAATGGAAACAGGAAGGAATAAGAGATGAAAATAACAAACAAGCAGCCAACCAATAT